>JASPKZ010006233.1:0-56681 GCA_030220185.1 Diploptera punctata | reverse complement strand
GCACCATCTTGTTGAAACACAACAGATCCTAGGATCCCATCGTCTTCCAACTGGGGCTGAAGAAACTGTTGCAACATGTCCAGATATGTTGTTCCTGTAATGGTATTCTCCATGAACATGAAGGGCCCATAAACTTTGTTTTTGGTCAACCCCAACCAGACGTTAATCTTTGGAGTGTTCCGCTCCCATTCCTGTGTTGCATGCGGCTGTTCGTCTGCCCATATGCGACTGTTATGTCTGTTGACATGTCCACAGGTGTGGAAGATGGCTTCATCACTAAACAACACGTGATCCATCAGGTTCTCACCTTCCACCTGGAGTAGGAGGTCATCACACATTGCCTCACGTGCTGCATAATCTTGTGCCTCAAGTTTCTGTACGACTTGCACTTGATATGCACGTTTCTTTAGCCTGTCTCCAGACAGTTGTGTGGGCAACCTCTGACTCTCTGCTGAGACGACGCGTGGATGCACGAGGACTCCGTTCCACAGCTTCACGCAATTGTTGCACAGTTGCTTCAGGGGTGGTGGGTCGTCCTGATCGTCGCTCATCGAGGATACTGCCTGTTCGAAGGAATTTGTTAAGCAGCAGCCGAATGTTTGTTCGGGTAGGTGCGGCTTTCTGAAAATGTGCCTGGAACCGTTCTTGCACCTGAACATACGTAAGTCCTCTAAGTTTCAAGGATACGATGGCGATTCTTTCTTCCTTAGAGAACATATTTCAAAATATCTGCAACAGAAATGCACCAGACATCAGTAACGCGAAAATGAATCGAGACTTTTGAAACACTCTGTATATTCACACATTCATTTAAGACAAACTTACAGGTATCAAGAATGCCACAAATACTAACTTACATGGGTAGAATATAATGTTATAAGATGAGCCTTAGGCCGTTATGGAAGTAAGGACCTCATATATATTACGTAAAAGAGGAAATTACGAGAAAGTTGGTGCATGGAATTCCAAGAAATTCTAGGTCGCAGTAATAGTTGCAGGAAATGTATCACATTATTAAAGTTGATACTATGGTATGGGTTTACGATGTGTAGTTAGGTTAACAGCAGCACATGTTGTCTGTTTTCGTCACATATTGCTCAATCTGGACCAGTTGCTAATTATCTACATTTGACCCAGATTTCAAGTCTTGAGACGTCGCAAATAGGGTGTGACATTTGCCACCTCCCTCTTCCAGGTTTAAAACGAGTTAACTAGTTAGCGAGGCTTGAATACTAATGTTTGTCAGCAAAGAGTCGCTTTATTTAACTCATGCCCCAAATGGAAGTCAATGACCAATCACGTTTCAATCAAATTTTGTTTTACAACCAATGACAGTCTTGTTTCACCTCGCTATTTATCGAATTATGTTTACCAAAATAAAGAAAGCTCCTCCTTTTTAATATTCTGAATAGGTCAGAGCAGTATTTTGCAATGACTGACTCTCCAACAAATACGTTGAATATAGCAAACAATGGACAGATTCCTTCGAACTACACATTAGATAATTGTGTGTTGAATAATTGTGTTTTTAAATAATGATTTTACTGAATTGTTTCCTAAAAATTTAATTAATAATCTGTAATGTTGGTTATAATATACACTTTGACGTGTTTCATTTTTTCTTCACTAGGGTGCATTCTTACAATGTTGCGATTCTATTTGGCAATAAATAATATGGTCAAGTTGAAGTGGATGAACAAATGAAACAACAAAACATTTCTCATTTGTTTTCAAACATCTGCGTTTACATTAAATATATAAATATTTTAAAATAACTATACATCAATAATGGTTTGTGAGTAAACAGGTTAATTTTATTCGTTAAATAGTCCTAACAAATGCCACTCTTGATTTCTAAATGCTCTAGATACATTGGAAATTACTCGTGGCATTACTTATGATAACACGTTTAGCCAATACTATGTTATATATATTTTTTAATAATATGGGCTCTATTTTTTCCATAAACATCAGAATGGTACTTAACATTTCGTAGACTATAAAAACGCTCATTTCTTATAATTAGGGCGACTTACTTATAGGTTTAAGACCTTCAATTCTACCCGTAGCCTTTCCTTTGTTAGGAGTTTCTAGACCAATATAATTTTTAGTTACGTTTGTTTCCCTACAGATGTCATGAATAGTATGTGGTCAGCATATCTAACCAATGAGACATCTAGTTGGCAACTAGCCTATTATTTGGATGATGGAGCTCGGTAAAGTTTGCTTAGAGGCCTCTCTTTTGCAAGCTTAAGTTTCATTTAAGAGCCTGAAAATGATCAGACTCGTGGCTTAAGGTACCTCCCGGAGGATTTTGCTCCTTGGATTTTTCCACCCTAAAAATCCATTGACCACGGCCGGGTTTTAAACCGGGACCTCGGAATTAGAGGCAATAAACATAACCACTAGATGATCGCGGCCAACATTTTTTTAATTGGAATAATGAAATTTAATTTAAAAAGTGTTGTAAATAGGCCTATGTTACATACCTGCAGTTGATATAAAACCTACGAAGTTAATAAAATAAAATTAAGAAAATTAATTAAATTTCATATCTTAATGAATTTTTAAACTGTCATGATGATAAATATTTTATTAAATCAATAATTAAATCAGAAAATTTGTAAATAAATACTTTCTCACCTATCTGGAGAGGAATTAAAATTTGAATCGCATGCATTCTTTGTTGACAACACAAGGAGAGCCTCCCCGTTAAGTGAACAGCTCAATACAGGATCTCCTCCGAGACAAAACACACATTTAAGACGAAACACGCCATTTACTCATACTGAACACGCCGAATAAGATAATAATAATAATAATAATAATAATAATAATAATAATGCTTTATTTATTCTGGCAGAGTTAAGGTCATAAGGCCTTCTCTTCCACTCAAACAGCACAAATACAAATAAATATTTGACAAATATAGATATGCACTATACTAATTATAAACAGTTAAAGATACATTAGATGTAGCAATGTAAATATCATGTACAAAACAACATTTTATAGGATAATAATAATAATAATAATAATATAATAATAATAATATAATAATAATAATAATAATATAAATATGATGAATTATACGAGAAACGCCAATTAATATATATACCTTACAGTGGGTAATAATGAAGTCGAGGTTAGAGCAAATATAAATTTAGATTTATTTTAAAAGATGCCAATGTCCGGCAGCCCCTTATTTCTTGTGGTAGGGAATTCCAGTTGCGAGAAGTGAAGATGGTATATGACATGGAGTGATGTGATGTCCTATGTTGCGGTGTATTAAGCAAGAGACTATGTTGCGATCTTGTGTTTAAGTTATGGTTCGAGGATATATACTGGAAATGGGATGATAAATAATTGGGAATCGAGGTATGTAGGATCTTAAATAAGAGAATTAGACAGTGCGATTTTCTTCTCTCTTTTAGATGTAGCCATGACAATTCGTGGAATAATGGAGAAATGTGATCGTATTTTCGAACATTAAATATGAATCTGATACACATATTATGGACACGCTGCAGTTTGTCCGACAATCCGTCACTTATGTCAGTTAGTAGAACGTCACAGTAGTCAAAATGCGGCATCATTAAGGTTTGGATTAAATTTTTTTTAATATCTGTAGGATGAAAATGTTTAAGACGCTTTAGGGAATGCATTATGGACAAGATCCTTTTAGATGTTTGTTTTACTTGCACATGCCAATTTAAATTAGAATCTAAGTAAAGTCCCAAGTTTTTAACGACGTCGGTGTAAGGAATTTGTTCACTATCTAATATGACAGGCGGCATATCGCCATTGTTTGTGGAGTGTAATAGTCTTGGATGTTCGATAATGATGAACACGACGATTAAATAACATTCGGAGACCGTTTGGGCCTTAAGGTTTCCTGACATATGTTTTATGGGTGAGGAAATACCCCGAAAAAAAAGTTAACCAGAAAATTTACCCGACCGGGAATCAAAACTTGCCACACTACATTCGAAGCAGCAACGTTACCCCGAGATCATAGCGATAAACTTAAATATATTAAAATATTAATATATATTAATACTTTTTAAATATATTAATATTTTTTAATTTGTATAAAATAAAAACTTTTGAAATGGTATGGGCACCTCGTAATAATGGAAGAAGATAGAATACCAAAGAAAACCCTTGATTGGAAAGCTAGTGGAAGGGACTGACCTAGAGAACGTTGTATAGATGGAATGAGGAGAAGTATGAAAGCTAGATTTGAGGGAAGAAGGTGCTTTAAGACAGAAAACCACTGTAGTGTGGAATATTCCTATAATAAAAGAAACATTTAATTTCTTTATTTTGATTTGAAATAATTAACCACTCAAATGACATCTATACGGAAACAAGTGTAACTAAATTAGTATGGTTCAAATTCTTCTCTGTAGTGGGAGAGCATCTAAATCTCTGTTAAGGGAAACATGGGCTTACAAGATACAAGAAGATAAAATACACATTATATCGCGGTCATCTGAATTAGTAATTTCCCTACATTACGATTATTTTGATTAGCTCCAAAAGATATTATGGCCAGTTATATAGAAGATTTAATAGTCTAATAATGTATTAAATATTAGATAGTGATGAATAAGGCTAGGATTTGTATGTAATTACATATTCTTACCCTTTGTTTATAAATGGCTAAAATTGAGAAAATCCACGAATTAGAAATTTACTTATCATTTATGAAAATTTATTATTACATAGTTTTACATATTTGATCATAATTACGTATTTTTATTTTACATATTTTAAAGATTTGAGTAAATTTACATATTATGTCTCTTAATTAAATAAAATTATTTTCATAAGTGGAAAATAATTTAAAACAATATTTGTGACAATATTTGTTTAAAAATCTCAGATTTCTGATTGTAGACTGATACTGTTTTTCTTTTCTTTTCTTTTTTTTCCAACCTATACAAAAGCTGGTTAGAAACGGTCAAAGAAGAATTCCATTTACTAAACATGATGAATATAGATACAGGAACACTGAAGATTTGAGTAGGTATAGGGTTCCATATAGCAAAATCTCTTTTTAAAACCTGAACGATCTACTCTGTTTATGAATTAAATAGTAGAAATATATAGGGGGCACATCGTGGTATAGTTGATTAAGACAATATCCTTCAATCTGGAAAATCGAGGATCGATGAAGTCAGGATTTTTAAACTGCTTAATCTTCTGGTGGCATCATGGCCCTGGGGTCGATTCATCCTATAAAATATTAACACCATACTAAGTTGTGGAGGTAAAGACGGCTTTCACGCAAGGCTGAAATCTCTTGCCGATTGTCTATAAAGATGGAGCCTTAATCTCCCAATATCCCTAAGACTTGTAGTGGGATCACTTTATAATAGAAATATGACAATACCCTTCTTACCACTTTGTTAAGTACGTATTTAACTGTCGCATTCCTTCAAATTTCATTTATCTTAAAGCTAACGTTTAATATCCATCCATAGTAATTCTGCCCGAGGGCAGATCTTTCACTGCAATCATAGCATTTTCATGCTATGCTTTGCAGCTTTATTAAGGAATTGTAGGTGCGGTAGCTTCCCGTTGCCTTCCACACCGGTGAAGAATGATGACGATAATGATAAGGATGATGATGATGGCCATATGATTTCGAGGACCATTTGGGCCTTAAAGTTTTCCTGACATTTGTCTTACAGGTGAGGAAAAACCCTGATAAAAACCTCACCCAGAAAAACTGCCCCGACCGGGGTTCGAACCCGGGCCCGCTGCGTGACAAGGCAGCACGCTACCTCGAGACCACAGCGGTGGACTACGTTTAATATAAATTTGTATAAAGTTAAATTTTAACATATTTAATATTACATATTTTAAGAAATGTTTATGTAATCCTACATATTGTACATAATGTTATTACATAAATATGTACATATTTTGCATGTTAATATTACATAAATATGTACATATTTTGCATGTTAATATTACATAAATATGTACATATTTTGCATGTTAATATTACATAAATATGTACATATTTTGCATGTTAATATTACATAAATATGTACATATTTTGCATGTTAATATTACATAAATATGTACATATTTTGCATGTTAATATTACATAAATATGTACATATTTTGCATGTTAATATTACATAAATATGTACATATTTTGCATGTTAATATTACATAAATATGTACATATTTTGCATGTTAATATTACATAAATATGTACATATTTTGCATGTTAATATTACATAAATATGTACATATTTTGCATGTTAATATTACATAAATATATACATATTTTGCATGTTAATATTACATAAATATGTACATATTTTGCATGTTAATATTACATAAATATGTACATATTTTGCATGTTAATATTACATAAATATGTACATATTTTGCATGTTAATATTACATAAATATGTACATATTTTGCATGTTAATATTACATAAATATGTACATATTTTGCATGTTAATATTACATAAAAATCCTAGCTTTATTGACGAGTTAACGAATTTTGGGACAATAAGTAGATAAAAACAAATCAATAAAATGTGTTGAGAATATTGGTATCGTATAAAATTTGAAATATTAAATTAAGCACCTTATATAACTGTCGTCCTCAACTAAATTAAATTTCTGTTTGAAAAAGTTCGTCCAATAGTTAAACGGAAATTTACTTTAGTTAAGGACGACTGTTATATCAGGTACTTATTTTAATATTTCAACAATTTATTACATAACCTCAACGGTGCTTTACAATGAATTTTAGAAGTATTGGTGCTATTATATAGAGTTAAAAATTGTATTTTGTAAACACTAGTCTGAGTTCATAGTATATATTTCTCCATTTGTTGAATCTGACTTCGGCTTCGACAGCTACAGTATTGCCACTAACACATAACACAAAGGTTTCAAAATCATCAGGTCGGAAATTTCATCTACGATTTCGGAACATAAATTCTTATAACTATCCCCGCCGTAGTGATGAATCCTTTTGATTCTGAATGAAAAGAAAATGATACATTGGAGACCATCTATTCTTTTTTTTTTTACCCATTTCTTCACTCAGCCCTCTTTTTAAAGGATAAGAAGAGGACGAACGAGCTGGTTGCAAGAGGTGATGACATGACATAGGTCTCCACTTTTGCGCAAATGACTAGGGCGACCACTTGCATTTTTTTTTTTTTGCTACGTCTTTTATGTAGTTCTTTTCATGGCACACGATACACCACCTGCTCTATCTAAAAAGCCTGATGTTTTGTATTCATTCTTTCTCTTTTGACACCTCAAATTAAAAATACTCGCCGCATTTTTTTCACTATAAACTGCATATATGGTACATCAAAATAATAATAATAATAATAATAATAATAATAATAATAATAATAATAATAATAATAATAATAATAAGTAAAGTGATCCCACAACAGACCCGGAAGCCCTTGGGGTAGTAGGAGGTTAGGGCTCGCACTTTTTCTAGACAATCGGCACTTTATGTCAGCCGGGTTGTCAGCCCTGCGTGACGGCCGCCTTTACCCCCAGAACAAGCGTCTGGTACTCATTTACGTTAGAGGCTGAGTCGACCCCAGGGCCATAGTGCCGCCAGATGGTTTGGGTCAATTTAAAAATCCTGACCCCAACGGGACTTGAACCCTCGACCCTCTGGCTTGTAGCTCAGTGCCTTAACCACAACGCTACGGCGTGCCCCATAATAATAATAATAATAATAATAATAATAATAATAATAATAATAATAATAATAATAATTATTATTATTATTATTATTATTATTATTTATTTATTTATTTACTTATTTATCTATATACAGTTTTTCAATGTTTACATATCTTTCTTCATTTTCCTTCTCCACTCGTCTCTATCCATTCACCCCACATCCTCCAGTCCTCCTGTTCTCATTCCAGTTCTTATTTCTTGCTCACGAGTTTCGAGGTCTTCTTTTCTTTCTTGTTCCAGGTGGACAACATTTAATTGTTTTTTCTGGGTAACTTATCTTCTTGCATTCGTCGTACATGCCCATACCAATTTATTTACTTGTATCTTATATATTCTATTATTGAATATTTAATATTCATTTTTTTCTCATATGACTTTTTTTTTCTAATTTTGAACATCTTGCTGCTATCCTCAAGAAACACATTTCCATCGACATAAGTTTTTGTTGAATTACCATACTTCAGCACCATATGTGACAATACTTCTCACTATTGAATTATACATTTGTAACGTATCTTTCTTGATTATATGTCTAAAATAATAATAATAATAATAATAATAATAATAATAATAATAATATAATAATAATAATAATAATAATAATAATAATAATACGCTCTATGGTATCTTTACCTTGTCGTGGTGGAGTGGCTTGCGTGCTTAAATGATCCCGAGAGCTATGCCGGCGATAGCATTACTGCCGACAAGGTTACCGATGCCAGTTAGTCGAAGGTGATAGCCATACGAAGAAAGTACCTTGGTCGAAAGAGTGACTATCTTTCACCCTAAAAATACAAATGTCAAGAAATGCGGACATGGGTTAAATTTTCCGGAGGTCAAATATTCTCCCATTGGGTTCTCCGGGCGGGGACTACATGCCAAAGGCTCCAACACAGGGACATGTTCCTAGGAATATGGAAATAATAATAATAATAATAATAATAATAATAATAATGATAATAAAGGTCTTATTTTGGCAGAGTTAACACCGTAATATAACCTATTATTCCATTCAACCAGCACAAACATAATAGGCCTAAGATACAAATTATCTTGTACAGAATCACATTTTTAAAAAACTTGTTATAAAATATAATATAGGCCTACGCATACTTTTCATGCATTAAACAAATTAATTTACCGTATAACGCACAGTTAACCTAATACAAATCAATAGTAATGATTAATTAAATAAAAATAAAACGTAGTTTTATTTGATTTTCATATTTATTATATAATTCAGTGACAGCTGTTTCGGTACACTGTACCTTCTTCAGACATGTTAACAAATTATGAATTGTGTTCCAACTGATATAAGCAACAATACAACAATATTTATTTAAATTTTTAAATTTAACAAAGGGGATTCATTCAAATCAAGTTGAGAATTTAACAGTTTTTTACTACTTTTAAACTTATTAATTTCTACAGCCTCCAAAAGATCTAACTTCTTACCCTTATCACAAATATGTAAAATTTCAAAATTTGGATCGAAACAATGATTAAATTGGAATAGGTGGTTAGCATAGTTTGAATTTTCTAAATTTCTGTTATATGCTCTCATGTGTTCCTTTATCCGAGATATAAAAGATCTACCAGTTTGTCCTATATAGACATTGTCACATGTGCTACACTTCAATTTATATACACCTGATAATTTTTCTTTTTTTTGTTTTGGTTTTATTGTTTTTTCTTATATTTTGTAGAGTTTTATTAGTTTTAAGTGCTACATTAATGTTCAACTTTTTGAAGTGTTTAGATATTTTATTTTGAAAGTGGGCCTATGTATGACATTACGACATATTTCTTATTGTTTTCTTTGGGTACAATAGTAATGAAATAATACTCGTATTAATAATAAAGCGGAGACCGTACAGTGTTTGGCGCATCCCACATTTCAATCGCCGTGTCTCTCTGCCATAACATTCATCTTCTCCAACAACTGCCTTATTAAGCATAACTATTGTCTCCATTGCATTGCACACGTTTCAATTCAGAGATCCCATATGCTCCCCTTAGGAAGTCCACTTCCATTGTCTCAATTATATTTTTTCCCCCATGAATTGTGTAGAAATATCCTTCCGTTTTAGCGTTGGACTGATTCCGTTTTATACAAAATGAATACATGTAAAATTACTATTATTTCGCCGGGACCAATAAATTTGTTCACATTGGACAGATTTCCGTATTATTCACGTTCCGGATTAAACACGTTTTACTGTATAGTTAATAATTTGAGAATTTTATTAAACATTTTTTATAAAAATTATCATAAATGTTTGGACACAAAAATGTGGAAGAATGGAGTATCCGGTAAAAGAAAATAAATGTGTCCGTTTGTCCATAGTCTGTTTTTGCTAGACCAAATGTTACTCGCAAAAAGTAATGAAGATAATTTTGTGTTACAAATTGAAAGAACAAAAAGGAAGTGAGAGTTAAAAATATATGCGAACAAAACAAAATACAATAGTGTCGTAATGGTGAAATTAATATAGAAGAAACCCAAAATTATAATAAAAATTTTAATATTTGAGCTGAATATTACAGAAACAACGCAAGTGAGTGGTTACACTTTCACCCTCCCCTGAGTCTCAAGTTCCCATCTCGTTCAATCACTTCATGTGGGGTTCGTAGTTGACGAATCTGAGCCAAAGCTGGTTATCTTCTTAGATTATTATATTTTCCTCTGCCAAAATGTTATTACACCACTTCTCATACTCCTGCCATTTCATGTGTATCTTGTGATGAAGCGACATGCCTTGTCAGCAGCTATCCTTGTGTATCACAGATCTTCAGTAACAAGGGGCATCGTTTCATATAATCCTGAACCTGGAATTACGCCAGAGATGAGTATAGAGAAAGATTAGAGCAGGAGGAATCACCAGAATTTGAAACAGACGGATAGCCAAGGGAAATGAATTATCTGAATGTTAAATTTTAATGACAGTTCGACAAAAACAGCAATCGAGGAGAGACAGAGAAAAGCCAGAGAGATTCCGAACGAAATCACGGAAACGGAAGCGTTAAACACAGACGAATGGAAAGGACCAAATTTTCGACTTCGCCACTTACACACACGCTTCGCCGCTCACGGTTTCCATGGCAAAATATGTCATAAACAAAGTTACCATGAACCCGAGGAGGCCTGCATCTGTAAACTCTGTAGCAAACCGTGCCCAAAGTATCACTTAGTGAAGTGCGAAAACAGAACCAAAACAATTCACAAATTAATAGCAAAATGGTAAAACCATGTATAAATATTAGGTACACATTGGGTTTAATAAACATATATATATATATATATATATATATATTAATGACAGTTCGACAAAAAGAAAGAAAATTATATATGATATAATAATGGAATGTGTGATGCTGTATGCGGCTGAAAATTGTAAAATAAATAGTATAGACAACAAAAAATTATTGAAATTGAATTTATGGAGTAGTAGGCCCACAGCATGGAATTAAAGAAGAGAAAAGAAACAGAATTATAAATAAGGCAAATAATAAATATGTTTTTAATTTATAGTGTTCTGCACGTCCTTCACTGCACATTTTCATGCCATACTTTGCAGTTTTACTGGGGAATTATAGGTGTGGTAGCTCCCCGTTGCTTTCCACACTGTGGGTGATAATGATGATGACCAGATGATGTTCGGGGACGTTTTGGGCCTCAAAGCGACATTTGTTTTACGGGTGAGAAAAAATCCCGACAAAAACATGACCCAGGAAGTTTGTCCCGCCCGGATATCGAACCCGGGTCAGCTACGTGACAAGGCAGCAACGCTACCTCGAGACCACAGCGGTGGACTCATAAATATGTCAAGAGATGTAATATAAATCATAAATGAAAGAGAATTAAAATGGTGCGATCACATAATAAGAATTGAGGATAGAAAATTATCGAAATGTATAATCCGATGGACACCAGCAGAAATTGATAGGAAGATCAAGTGGAAACTAGATAGAGGAAGTGAGAGGGAAATTGCACCTAAATAGACTATGAGATATAGATGGAT
The DNA here is from genome assembly GCA_030220185.1 of Diploptera punctata. Classification (NCBI taxonomy): domain Eukaryota; kingdom Metazoa; phylum Arthropoda; class Insecta; order Blattodea; family Blaberidae; genus Diploptera; species Diploptera punctata. The sequence goes on along the minus strand of JASPKZ010006233.1, from coordinate 44,908 downwards.
TGGACAGAGAATAGTGGGAAAAGAGGATTATGTTTTTACCGATCTCTTATAGGATTATTTATTTTTTAACTGAGCATCTGATACACAAGAGTACGTATAAATAGAATATATATCGAAGCCACTTTTACTACATGCCAACTCTGTTTTCGTATGTATACCGCTCCATAAAATTAGCGAGGTTTGTAAATCAAAAAAATTGGTCAAGCCTTCTGCGCACTGTGAAGAAGAGACCCAGACTCTTACACTTTCGAGATATGTAGATATTTGTTTCTTGACATCTTGTCAAGCCGAGCGGTTAAGGTAGGAAGCCTTGGCGCAGAGCTACGGGACTTGCGCTGGTTCGAGTCTCCATGGGGGAAGAAATTTTCTCATGGTATTTCGGCCAGTATGGGACCGGTGCCCACCCAGCATCATGAGGCAATTGGGTAGCTACAATAAGTAGCGGCTCCAGGTTGAGGAACCAGCTATAACGGCTGGGGGACTCGACATGCTAACCACATGTCACCCCTACACTGGCTGTTGATCATCTACCTCTGTGATTGACACATGTGGATGTGAAGGGCCAGCAGCCGGCTGGTGAAAGGGCAACCGCTGAAAAGTGGAAAGACCCTCAATCGGAATCAGACATCTTGTAAGAATAATTCAGATGCAGATATTATATTTGACTCAACCCTAAAAATTCTATTCCATGACACTTTTTCCCTGAAAACACTCCACACCAATTTCTGATCTAAGTGTTTTATATCTGCCACGAATTCATAAATTCATTTAATTGTAGGTCTTCCCATCATTATTTTTCCTCCTAGATAGAAGAGAAGACCTTACGGTCCTAACTCCATCGGGCATTTTTTAAAATTCCATTACCCTCTTTATTGTTTCACTACGTATGCCATTCTTTGGATATGGCCTGGCTATCTTAATATCTGTGATAATCAGGGTAGCGGATCCTGCGCAGAATCCTTCAAATGCAGGACGACCTGACCGTAGAAACGATGCAAACAACACTTGCGTGGACGAGGGACGGGAGCAATAAGAACGCAACGTCAATACGGGACCAGATATAGTTGGGAACTGCAAAAATTGTACAATGCCGCAGATAATTATAAATGCACAACAAAGTAACTAAACACTGCCGTGTTTTACGGACTATAAGACGCACCTTAATTTTTAGCAATTAAAAAAAATAACATTTTTACCATTTTTATTATTAGATTTCAAAGCCAGACTAAAAAAAATATTAGTTTATAAAACCGTTCTGATCTTTAAAATCCCTGAAAATCATCATCTGAACTTTCTTCTTCGTCATCGCTGTCCTCTTCCTATATATGATGGTCTTCCCTGCCATCGAGAGCGTTATTACACCGCACTTCTTGAAATATTTAACAATAATGTCTTCTCACTCTATACCTCGACTGTTTTATCCACTAACACATTTCGGCGTGAATTCACGTTGGGTTTCATCCATCACCCATTTGTTAAAGTTCATTGGCACCGTAGACTGCAGTGACGCATCATAAGCTAGACAGTGTTCTGGGTTTTTAATGGCGGGGCGGGAGGGAGCAATGTTAGCAAGCTTGTGAATCCCCGCAAATCATGTTCGTCGCTGCTGCCAGTTGAATCCAATGTTGCCAGTTAGAGATAATTCCCGCGGTATCGAATATATGGTAATTTTTAAGACTGGCGGAATTTTAAATCAAACACTGGACATTTTTATATTAATTTCCAGTATAAGACGCACTTCAATAATTTTGGAAGCAATTTTTCGAAGAAAAAAGTGTGTCTTATAGTCCTAAAATACGGTATGTAATATTTTATATGCTTTCAAACACAAAGAACCAAACATAAACAAAACAGTGCACACATTATAAGTCCACCAATGCCTGTAATACGTGTATCAGAACTGAAATGGATGTTACTGAACGAATTATACAGTTGAATAGTAATCAGACGATACTGCGCAGGATCGCTTACTACTACCCAACTCTCTTTATATCCGTGTAGTACCTTCCCTGTATGGCAGGCACCGTTAATAAATATTCACTAGCTGTGAAAAAACGTCATCCTCTTCTATTCAACCGTAAGTCGGATAGGCTACTCAACTTGTAAGTTGTGTTGTTTCATTGCGAGTGCATCTGTACGCGGGTAGGAGGGGTAACGCCTTTTCACGCCCGGTGAGCACGTATTAACAGCTCTGCTGAAGGATTTTTTTTGGTGTAGAATCCGTAGGCCTGGTGATAATGTTTGGTGAATGTACAATGTGCAGTAGGTATATAAGACATTTATAGTAAAAGCTCCTTATTCGCGGGTTAAAAATTGCGGCATAGTTCCAGTATTCGCGGCTAAACATTTCTTTATTCACGGATCCTCTTGGTATATTAGAAGGATTAGTATCCTCTATTAACTATCAGCAACTTTTTATGCTACAGGCACGTGCCAAGGCAGCTTTCACAAGGAACGGTTCAAACCAAATGAACAAATTAATATCAAAGTAAAACAAGCCGTATTATCACTAAACCTAAAGTATGTTGATAAAAGACACCGCCGCCGTAATTCACGTGCTGTTATGTCCGTTGATAAATGCCTCCCTCGCCACAATCTGTTTTTTATTGTTTCAACTTCTCACTCGTTGCTATAATTTTGGTTGAATAATATGTGTCTCTTATGCTTTGTTGCCAATTTATAATGTAGAGTAAAAACAAAGAAAATTAGTTTCGAAAGTGAAAAAAAGTAGTGTTGCCGTTTAAAGTAAAAATAGAAATGTTTGGCCGTTTATGTGTTGGCAAGTCATTTGCATCTATATCCCGCTGTTTCAATGTTAATTAATCAACTGTACGTTTCATCAAGAAATCCAAAGACAAAAATAAGGAATGATATCGCTGAATTCACAGCTAAATATCAATCTGAATTGAAAGACCTTATAAAAGCGGCAAAACAGGAAAAAAATTGCTAAATTCTTTAAGCCCTTGTCTAAACCTCACAGCATTAATTAATATAAATTGTTCAAAATCTCTCATTAATTGATTTCATTTTGATAATTTTTATTTTATTTTGGAACCTTGGAACATATTCCCTATTTACCCTTACAAATTACCATTCCATATTCACGGTTTCTGTATTCGCGGCATATTTACGGAACATATCCCCCGTGAATAAGGAGCTTTTATTGTACATATGTTCTGTCATGTATTTCCGTGTGTACTTCTTATAAATAGTAAACGATACCTAATTTATAAAAACGCACGCGGAGTAAATTCACATATCATCTGAACCTACCTAAAGAGAGCAATAAACACGGTACGTACCTAACTTTATCTCTCCCTCAGACACTCACTCACACATATTAGTGAGTAAAAATGTTAATTGTTTCAGCTGCATGGACTCCGTCATGAAAACCTGAATGTGCTTATTGGTTGTCTGACTGATCCAACTCGACCAGCTTTGGTTCTGGAATGGTGCAGCCGAGGATCGCTCGAGGACGTCCTGGTACAAGATGAAATCAAATTGGATTGGTCGTTCCGTCTTTCGCTGCTCACTGACCTGGTTCGGGTAAGTAAATACTACATCCATTTGTAATATCAGCACTAGAGATCGCTTGCGAGCCGAATTATGGTGGCCCGCAAGCTTTTTCTTTAAAAACAGAAGTACGGGTCAAGCGGCTTGTAAAATTCTTCCAAGCCTTCAGAGTCGAGCCTTGCAGCCCGTAACCTCTATTTACGCTGAGTCAGCCCCAGCTGCTTGCTTATAAATTTGTAGGTCTAAGTACGAAGACTACATTAAAGAAAGGAATTTTAATCATAATAAGAAAGCACTGTATGTGATAGAACATATACTTATAATGTTTTTATAGATCTTACAAGGAAACTGCCAACCATTGCATGTCGAAATCTACTTTTAAATTTCTCCTAGAGAAGCGTTGTGATGTACCAAGGCCGTTTCCAAAAAAAAATCTGTCATTTATAACTGCAAGACATAGAAATTTAAACTACAATCCAGCAACGGGAATCCACTGTACGGAGCAGATGGCCTTCCTGCAAGAATAAGAGAGGAGTAGAGTGTGGCAGGACGCGGCGCGGACGGCACGTAGTGAGGGTTATCCAATCTACCAATTCCCTATAGTTTAAATGAGAACTTTGGCGCTGGATTTTAGTGCCTTGCAATTAAAAACAGCGGATATTTTTTGGGAGAAATTTCAAAGTAGGTTTCGGATGCATGCAGTGGTTGATAGTTTCATTGTTAAATCCATATCATCATGATATATTTTAACTGCTTTTTTTTTCTGGAAAATGAAGATCTTTATTTTATTTTGAAAAAATAATTAATAATTATTATTTAGAGTACTATGTATGTAAAATTACACATACAGCTGTTATTCACTTTACAAAAATATTGTGGACGCATCATTGGAACGGCTTTTGACGACGGCGACAGTCGGGAAGAGGATTTGAGGGCTAGCAACTCATGAGTCGGTGGGCCATCTGAGAACTGTCACACGCATCTCTGATTAGCTTTCTGAAAGAGTCAGCCTCTCTAGCCTTCCATTCGAGAGAAGTCTAGATTGGTGCCCAGATTATTATTCCATTCGCAGATATAAAAAATCGAGTGCTTGACAATCAGTCAGTCAATGAGACGCGAGTTAATCGCGAGAGTAAGTCGTGGGGCTGAAGACGCCCAGTGAATAACGAAGAAAGTGAACTCCAAAGCAGTAAAGTTTTGTAAGTGAAAAGTCTGTGAGTGTGAATAACTGAGTCATAAAATAAACTGTAATGAAGAGAGACTATAGCAAAAAATTGGATGTATGCAGTGAAGTATTAAGAAAGAAATAAAGAAACTTTGGAAATTTTGTTTAAACATATTTGGAAACTTAAATTGAAGAAAATCAGCCTATTTTCTACACAACTGCCACCGCTATAATATATTACTGAATTTTTGTTATGTTTTTGTTAATGAGGAGGCTTATATTATTTTAAGGAAACTAATATTCAATAACGAGAGTCGGTATATAAATGAAATATACTTATATATACTTTTAATCAAAAGAGTTTATTATAAATTTATAAATAGCTTACAAAATAAAAATTTTATTTTATTTATGCTATCCCGCTTCGTGCGAGGCAACAACGTTATCATAGCGGTTGACTATTCTATCACACAAAATATATTAAATAATCAAGAATTTTCCATGCACGTCTTTCATCCCCATTTGTACCACATGTCCTGCCCATCGCAGTCTATGGGACTTAACTGTTCTTATTATATCTGGTTTCCTATGAAGACCATGTAGCCCACTGTTAACCCGTTGGGTGGGCGTTCCGTGAATATCCGTCTCAAGAAAGCCTTAACTCGGTGGGAGTTACGGATATATCCAACGAGATATATATTATTTTTTTTCTAAGTTATTTGGCGATACAGGGACACAAAATTTTGAAGATCTGTTCTGTATGGGTATGTCATCTAGTGTGATTTTTTTCAACCCCCTTTGACCGGTCTCTTAACAGTTTCTTATTACGAGAGTTAAAATCACATATCATGTATGCGCGCAAGAACGGACTAACGTATATCGGTAACTGGCCAGCTATATAACATTCATGATAAAATATTATTCACTAGACGTGTTCAGAAAAAAAAAACAGACACCATCTGTTTGCTCAACATAATATATCTCTCAACTCAGTTTAGCCTTAAACCTTAATGAAAGAACGGTCTAAGTTAATGAAGAAATAATAACTCTGGTACAGTTTCTTGTAACTTCTCATTCACACGTTTAAATGAGAGGTCTGTCTTTTATCACATTAGAAAAATATTGAACAAACATTCAATTGGGGTTGCTAGCTTTTACCCTCCATTCTCCAGTCTTGAAGTAACTAGTTCAAACGTCTTATTTCGCATCTAGTTTTGTTTTTTTTCACTTCATCATATTTTTTTATAAGCTACTTACAATTTACTGAAAATATGAGTGTTTTCTAAAATGAAGTTATGTAGCATTCATAATACTAACAACAATAATAACCAGTGACTTCTCAACACACCAGTGTTCAATAACGCCACTGATAATATCTGATGACGTCAATAATCACTATTACTACAATAAAAACTACTAATTGTACAGATATATATTTTTACGGTATATTAAAGTTCTAAAAATAAAAAAAATTGCGATTATTTGTAATAACTGAAAACTGACAGTATTTAGTAACGCCACTGGTCATATGTGTCGTAAAATTTTAATATTTACACAGTGTTAAAAGAGATTGTATATTTACATTATAAACTTCGGAGTAAATTGCCAATATAAATGAATTAATTAATTTATACATATATCCTAAATGCTTAGTTTATATCGATGTAAGACTTCAAATAACGCCACTGATGACAGGCACCATGTAAGGCCAGAGTTAACATTTATTGCATTTAAGAGATTTGCATACTTTTAATGTTCATTACATGTAATATAAATAATGCTTTCCAAATTACTTTTAAATTGAACATGAGAAGACACTTGTGCCGTTTTTGTACTAAAGTTGAAAAAAATAAAAATATGAAATTTCGATTAAAAAATATGACCATATGAAAGAGAATGGTTGTTTTGTATAATATTTGATGGATATGTTACAAATGTTTACTCCCTGTATTTTTTATAATATTTTTAATTAAAGGAAGAAAATGCTCCCCACAGAGCTGTAGAACTGCACTAGCTAGGTCCCCAGTTAAGGGGTAGTAGTTTTGTCCATTCACCTGTCTGTTCACCTCTCTTTGGTCCAAAAATTTTGCTAAGAAATGTATTCTCAAATACTCGTAAATTTTTATTCCCTTAAAGTAAGAGTCCATGTTTCGCATCCATATAATATAACTGGGAGAATAATAGTTTCACATATTTTCAGTTTAACGATAGTTTCGTAATTATTTCAGGAAATAAACCGATTCAGTATATGGAAAAAGTCAATAATAGTATTATTGTAGTGCCGATAAACTATTGCTAATTATTGTTTAACAAGTTCACTCCTTATCTTAAGACACTAAAACTTCAAAATTGAATATTTTGTTCTTCTCAATAATCTTCCTCCAGACTCTTGTATCTTCGCCAATTTCAGATTTGTCACCCTAGTCTTCTTCAAATCCACCCAAATATCGTCCTGCCATATCATCTTAGGTCTACCAACAGCTCTAGTTCCTGCAGGCTTCCATTTATAATTTTTTAACTAATCTCTGTTGATCTATTCTTATCAGATGACCAAACCATCCAATCCTAAGAGATCTGACATGATTCATTATATTTTGATTTTTAATTGTATTATTTAATTCACTATTTTTTTTTATTTTCCATGTTTGGTCTGGTCATTTATTTGGACCATAACTTTTTCTAAGTATCTTTCTTTAAAAAATTAACTTAAGTAATATATATTCAAGTCATCATCATCATCATCATCCTGCCAGGTATTAGTCCTAGAAGAACTGTTGCGGCCTGAGAAAGCGGTTTTGATGCCATCTTTTCATAGGTCGACCAAGTGACCGTTTCCCATTTGGACAGTAGTTCATTATTGCCTTGGGGATCCTGGATCTAGCCATTCTTAAGACATGTTCCTTCCAGTTTAGCTGATATCTGGAGATGTAGTCCAGTATTGGTGACACATTAAGTTCTTGAAGGATTTCTACATTTTCTTTCGATCCCACTTGGTGTAGCCAGCTGTTCGGCGCATAAATTTAATTTCACAAGCTGTTAGTCTGCTTTCATCTCTCGCCCTTATAGTCCACGCTTCACTCCCATAACATAGGACTGGTCGAGCCATTATTTTATAAAGACGAGTACGAGTTGATTTTTGCACTAACGAAGGGTTTAAAACTCTATTAATGATTCCCATTGATTTGTTGAATTTCACAATTTTCTCTGGTAAATTCAAACTTTCAATAAAAAAGAGTTTATATCCTAAATAAGTAAACTCATTAACTCTCTCTAAAATTTTGTTATTTAAACAAATTTTGCTTGGTATTGGAGATTTTCCACAAAAGGCCATTATTTTAGTTTTATTGGTAGATATTTCCATTGAATATTTCTGGGTTATCAAATTTAAATTATGTACTGACCATTGTAAATCATCTTCAGATATTGCTAGTAGAACAAGATCATCTGCAAACATTATTATATCTAATTTTAAATTTCTATTGGTAGTGATACTTCCATGTTTTGTTTCTCTAAAGTCTTTTACAATGGCATTCGTATATATATATATATATATATATATATATTGTGTGTGTGTGTGTGTGTGTGTGTGTGTGTGTGTGTGCGCGTGCGTGCGTGCGTGCGTGCGTGCGTGCGTGCGTGCGTGTGTGTGTGTGTGTGTTAAAAAGTAGAGGGAGAGGCCACAATCTTTTCTGACTCCTGAGTTTATTTCTTTCCACTGAGTTATTTTTTATTTTATTTTTATTGCAATGAGAGTTGACTTATAAATATTATAAATATTATATATGATATCTTTTGGGATCTCATCTTTCATCAAAATTTCAAATAACAGACTTCTGTTCACTTTATCAAAGGCTTTTTTAAAGTCAATAAATGGCAAGTGTGTTTCTATATTAAATTCACGATGTTTCTCAATCAAAATTTGCATTGTGAAATATCCATCACAGCATGATCTACCTTTCCGGAAGCCATTTTGTTCTTCTCCTAGTATATCTTCATAATATTTATATAATTTATTCTATATATTGAAGTAAAGTACACTAATATCCGTTTTACGAAAAAGAATGTAAAAGAGTGAGTCAAACTATATAATGTTGTGAAAGCACTTCTCGGGCTTCGAGATTCCGCTAGACTCGAAAACCCCACGTTTACCAAAGACGAGCTTCCAGGCTTGAAATATTGGCATCTAATGGAGAAACTTGTACTAACCAGCCCTATAAAATCTCACTGATCGATGATACATAAGTATAAGCTTCACAGCCTGGAAACAGACTCGAGGCGATCTAATTAGCTCTATTCTCATACATATGTATTAATCCTCGTACAAGTAGCCTGATATTACGATTCACAGTACTGTTGATACAACGTGAGTATGAGAGAACTACGGTGATCCAGTTTTGTCGTTTATTACCGCAAATCATATACTCGAACACATTATATTCGAACGGAAAGTTCTCCAAATCTTACTAACGAACTACTGTTATTTATATGTAAAAAAAATGTATCCTTAAATCAAAACTCAAATAATCTATTGCATATATTTCATTTCCGCTTAGCTGATGATGTCTAAATACTGGGTAAAGGCCTCTTTCATTTTTTTCGATTAGAATGTTTCTGTATAGAGACAAATGTAATACTTTCCTTTGTCTCAATCTTATTAGTCTTTAAGCGAATACAGTATACCAATTCCTGTCTTACAAAACTTAAAATTAATTCAAATTCTATATAAACGCTGAACGTCGAGGGGCCTTTTTGGCAAATGAAGATATAAACAGTACAAAGTCAAGGTCGTATTGTGTCTACAATAGTCCTATATATATTAAATCCAGTATTCCCAAATAAATCATCCATTAGCAATAAGACTAATTCTCCTAATTCAAACTACCTTCATTTTAATTCTTACAACATTAACCTCACAATCATTCTGATTTTCATATAATCTTTTATCTTAATTGTTGTGATGGTATTTTCTTTCTAAATGCCAATTAACTCAATGGCTTGTGGTAGTCTGTCAATATCAGGTCAAAGGTGCAAATGATAAAATCGAAGTATATAGAGAAAAATGGTTTAGACATGTAGAAAGAATGAACGTAACAAGATTACAAAAAACAGTTTTAACTACAAGCCAAGAGGTTCAATGAATGCAGAAAGCTAGTGAAAACATGGACAGAACAACTGTGATGCGGAACAGGCATTTTGCCTAGCCCGTGAAGTAAGATGAAGAAGGTGGTACAAATGATGAAGTTCCTCGTTGCGAAATGTTCGTCCCAGGATACTATTTTCGAGTACCGGTACTTTTAGCCTGTTTTCTCGCCTTAAATTGACAATGTATTCTGTAAGATACATTTGTTTAATTTATTTAATAAGGAGTTTAGTAAAATAATAGAGAAAGTAACAAGGAAGCATTACTTATATTTGTGTCGAATTATACAATATGCTTTAATTACCTACGTGATTTTGTTTTCATTGCGACTCAACGCATTTAAATAATTCATCCCATCCACCCAATGATTGATTGGCTCTAATTCGAACTTTAGCCTTCCTTAACTTCTGCCTCCAATCATTTCTATTTTGCGACACTAAATAGGTTTGCAGCATCTTCCTTAATACCATCCTCTCATCGTTTTTTTTCGGTCTTCCAAATCGTCTATTCCCCATAAAACTTGCTGTAATCACCTTTCTTGGTGCTGAAAGCCTTTATACTCGTACATGGCCAGCCCATTCCAATTTCTTTAATTTAATAAATGTGTCAAGGTCAGGTTCATTGTATTTGTCGTACAATTATTTGTTGTATCGTATTCTCCGCTGACCGTTAATAACATTTAAACAACTGGCTCAACAAATTAGTGTTTCGGTATTTGAAGGGACAATGCAACTTTCTGATTTCCTATAGTGGTTCACTTATTTAATTATAATGATGTGAAATTGTGATATGCTCAAACGGGTGCTTGTTATGAAATTTCAACTTATCATTAGCCTTCAATCTGCCAATAAGGTTAGTACGATACGAGGGAAAACGGGTCTGCCGAAATATGCGTCTCATGTACACCTACTATATCATCTGAGACTCCTCACTTGCTTGCCTTCTTGTATTGTTTGATTCAATAGTTAGCTCATTGCATTTTCTCTTCCCCACAAGCAAATAACATACATTTATAACTTATTTATAACGTAAAAGTTAGACGTTAACAATACAGAGTGACCTATAATTCCCTTACAAACTTCTAGGACTTATAGAGGGGACTGAGTTGATAATATATAGAATTGGAAACCATGTCCGGAAACTTACCGTTTCCGTGCTACAGCCGTTTGAAAACATACTTTCATCGCGACCACTTTTACAAGTAATTTATTAGGAGGCGTGGCACAGTATATCACTTATTTTACAATTCAACTAATTAATAACCAAAGAAACAAAATGGAAACTGAATCACGAATTGCATTTATAATCTCGAATACACCTTCCACAATAATTTTTTTGCAGTTTTCAAAATTTCGAAAAGTTTTGACATTTTTTTTAAAAACATCAAGTCTTGGAATACTCGATAGGAAATGTTTCGATTTAGACGAATCGCGAAGCTATTACTTGTTGAGACACGTGACATACTTCCAGGCAATGCTTGTTTTCAAACGGCTGTAGCACGGAAACGGTAAGTTTCCGGACATGATCTCCGAATTCTCAATATTATCAAATCAGTCCCCTCTACAAGTCCTAGACGTTTGCAAGGGAAGTTTAGAGCACCCTGTATATTCTTAACAATGGATTCAGTATTTAGAAAAGAGATAGTATGCCGAATTGGTCGGTATTTCTAAAGTTATTTTTAATTAAATGCTGTTAATGAGAAAAGTCACATTCTTCAGCCAGAAACATCAGTAGAATGTTTTACTCTCTTCTCTCCTTTGAAGCAAAATCTTTCACTCCGACTCCTAGATTAAAATAATTAATTAATTAGGACTATTATTACATTATATATCATGTTAAACGTTTATTGGACGAAATAATCGTCAGAGATATATGAAACTTATATGAAATCAAACCGTGAGAACACCAGCATTTTGATTTTTATATCATCTAATAATAATAAATTGAATCAAACGAAGTTGATAGAATTAGGAATAAACTATCAGTTAATAATTAAGGAAACCCTTTAACAAATACATGGTACCACTTTTGTTAAGCGAGAGGCTCTTGACGCGGCTACAAAGGAGTTAAAATTTAAGAAAACTTATTGTACTAGAGGATTACTGGACATTTCTTTGTGGACCAGTAATCCAAGATCTTAAACCGAGTTTGGCTGACAGGTCATTAACAAAGAATGATTTATGGCTTGGGAACTACAGCATCGAGTAAACAACCCATTATAACGAACTCGACAAACCGCGAGGACGCGAAGCCTAGCAAACAGGCGGGAAAAGGCCACTAACCCAAAGGAGCGTCCATACAGGGAACATGGTGGATCCTTATCCAATGGAAAGACGGCGATTCCTTCTTTGGTACTAAGGAATCGTTGTCAACCAATATAATGAAGTGTTGTATCGCGACAAGGTAATGACCTCATGACGACATGATGACAGAGAGAGGGTAACGAAGTTTACCTTATACCCAACAACAATTATGTTAAGTTCAGTTCTGCATTCTGAGTTCAGCGTTCGGAGTCCTGAGTCCGGCGGAACTCACCGAGACGGGAGTCGGGACAGTCTCACCGACATGGCCTTAATTTAACAAAATACAAACATAACTTCACTTATCATTTATTCATCCGTGTTAGATCAGTAGAGATTCCATCTGGATTCTAAATGCGTTACTGCGGTCAATACCTTGTCCGACATCAAATGTGACAACAATCTTACATATGTATAGTGTCCATCAATTAATAAGATATCTTTATTAAACTTCATCTCGCGTAGTCTTGCGCCGGCCAGCTCCTTGCTTATCCCTAGAGAAAGAACCTCAACTCTACCGATTACCAACCTGAGCAACCTAAGATCTCATACATGGAGATATCCTTTCGGTACTCCTAGCGCCCAACATCCATCATCACCTATCTACCAACAGTAAATCCCCTTCATACCTTAGACATTTATTCCGTCTATTTAAAGAATAATTGCACTAATTTAATAGATGGTTTCCATTTTTAATTATATTCATTTCATCCATTTTCATTTAAGTTTAAATTTGTATATAAATTTACGTACAATTATGTTTTCTAATTCTTCTGTACGTAATCAGTACAGTATCTTAATCTGTACAAATCGCTAGATGTCAGTGATTATTTAACTCATGCCACAAAATTGTAGTCAATGACCATTCACATTTCAATGAATTTTGTTTTACAGCCAATGGCAGTCGTGTTTCACCAGCTCTTTATCCATTTCTCTATATCAGCTTTATTTTTTCTTGAACAGCTTAGAGCGTTATTTTTCTCCAACAAATGCACTGAATATAGCGAATAATGAACATATTCCTTGATTTTACTGAGCTGTTTACTAAAAATATAAATTAATAACGTATAATGTTGATTTGTAGCAAAAATGTGTTAGGATATATATAAACTAAAATAAAACTCTAATATAAATAAACCTAAAACTAAAATGTTCCGAAAATATAATAAAAGTATACATAAGATAAACATGTCTTACAATGTATCATTAGTATCAGAAAATTACAAGGATTAGGGAAATCATATCAAACATTTTATTAAAATCAAATTAATCAAGAAATAATCAAAATATAATATATTATTAATATCGCTATAAAAGACGTATGTGGAAAAGTAGAAATATATCCAGGTAAAATTCCACTACATATCTAGAATAAAGAAGTATTTTTAAAATGCTACCTGACCTAATGCAGGTAACAAGAGACATTGATCCCGCCTTTAGAAAAGATAAGTCTCTTGATATGACAGTTTACAAAATTGAAATAAACTGAAAACAGTTATCTATTGACAATATCAAAAAGCAATTAACCCAGTTCTTAGAAACTGTAATTAACGGTATTAACGAGCTATTCCAAGAAATAAGGGTAACATTTAAACGTAAAAGAACCACACGTGTAAATTATAAAGGTATACAGAGCGGTGTTGACAGATTTACATTTCAGGAACTCCAAGGGCGTAAACCCCCCCCCTTTCTAAGGAAACACATGACTAGCGAATAAGATTTATTATAACAAATGTATATTGAAATTGTACCGAGTGGAATCGAAATAAATGGGAGGAGCTATCGTCTTTTTAAGCGAGAACATATATCAAAACTCACTCACTCTCGGTCACTCTACGTTCAGTGTTAAAACATTGTAGATCTACAGACCGCGATCTCTGATTCAGTTAAAATTTATATTCGTCCGAGAACTTGTTAAATTTAAAGTTATCTTTGACTTTATAAAGATTTAGTCCGTTAAAACATTTGGACTTTGAAAATATTTGATTCAAGCACGTGGATCTCGAATAACTTCATCGACTCCACTCTTAGATAAAAACTCTATAATTGTATTAACAAAGGTGTATCTCTTCGTAAATAAATAGTTTTGGATTCGTAAAATTGAGTAAAAAATATGTACGTTGTTCTTTTGCTTATAAAAAAAGTTGACAACCCTGAGATCTCTTGTCTACCACTGAGAACCGTAGCAGATTATAATATATAGTTTCATGAGTTTCATTATTCTCCACTAGGGTGTATTCTTATGATATAACGATCCTATTTTGAAATAAATAATATGATGAAGTTCCAAGTGATGAACAAATGAAACATAACCAAACATTTCTCATTTGTTTTCAAACATCGCAGTTTGCATTAAATATATATATATAAATATAAATATTTTAAAATAACTATAGGTAAATAATGATTTGTGAATAAACAACTTAATTTTATTCGTTAAATAGCCCTAACAAATTCCACTCTTGACTTCCAAATTCTCTAGATAAATTGGAAATCACTCCTGTCAATATTAATTATAAACGTCTGCATAAACTGTCAATCAAAACTCGAACTGGTGTACCTGTATAAACTAAATGGCATCTAATGTTAATTGAACAACTTGTTGCGCATTATCAGTAATGTTGTTATTATTATTATTATTATTATTATTATTATCATTATTACTTACTTACTTACTTACTCACTGGCACTATCGAAACCCGTAGGTTCATGGCCGCGCGGACATAAACTCTCCATAAATCCCTATCCTGAGCTAATGCTTTCCAATCATTCTCTGTATAATTTACTTCCCTCAAATCATAGTTAATGTTGTTCTCCCACCTCATTCTTGGTCTACCAACTGGGCGTTTTCCTTCTGGCTTTCCTACAAGAAGTTTCCATGCACGTCTTTCATTCCCCATACGCGCAACATGTCCTGCCCATCGCAGTCTACGAGACTGAACTGTCCTTATTATATCTGGCTTCCTATAAAGACCATGTAGTTCATTGTTATGTAGTATTCTCCATTCACCTGTCTGTTCATATCTCTTTGGTCCAAAAATTTTCCTAAGAACTTTATTCTATTATTATTATTATTATTATTATTATTATTATTATTATTATTATTATTATTATTATTATTCCATCCATAATAATTCTGCCCGAAGGCAGGCCCTTCACTGCAATCATAGCATTTTCATGCTATGCTTGCAGCTTTACTAGGGAATTGTAGGTGTGGTAGCTTCCCGTTGCTTTCCACACCGTGAAGGATGACGAAGATGATTATAATGATAATGATAAGGATGATGATGATGATGGCCATATGATTTCGGGGACCGTTTGGGCCTTAAAGTTTTCCTGACATTTGTCTTACAGGTGAGGAAAAACCCCGATAAAACTTTACCCAGAAAAACTGCCCCGACCGGGGATCGAACCCGGGCCCGCTGCGTGACAAGGCAGCACGCTACCTCGAGACCACAGCGGTGGACATTTTATTATTATTATTATTATTATTATTATTATTATTATTATTATTATTATTATTATTATTATTATTATTATTATTAAATTCTATTACTGAGCGTCCAAACAATGAGACGGATTGCGGAGGAAGACGTTGCATGTTGTCATGATTCTGGTGTGCACATAATGTATTGTGTATAGTAGATGTAAGAACTTAGTTCCCAAACTTCCCATTTCATCCCATCGGTTGGACGCACATTAAATTCATTCCACCTTCTTTTAGAATGTTTCTTTCCCTTTCTATAATCCTCCTCCATTCTTGATTGCTTTAATTGACATTAAATTTACACTTTATTCCAGTCTTCTCTCCTTCTTTGTAGCCTATTTCTACTTACTTAGTATATTACTATTATACTGCTACTACTTTCCTGTTGCCGCTAATAATAATAATAATAATAATAATAATAATAATAATAATTATTATTATTATTATTATTATATAATATAATTATATAATAATACTATAAAATAATAATATATTAATGAAACAAATTGTTTATACTCAATTATTTTTTATTATTACTATTAATATTATTACTGATTTTTATTATTTTAAACTGCTATTATAGTACTATTACTACTTTTCTGCTGCTTCAATAATCATCTTCATCATCATCATCCGGTATCATGGCAGCTGCCGCCGTCTTCCGGTAACCAAACGCCATTCCTCTCTGTCTATCCATTGATCTTCCTCCAATCCTCTGATATTCATAGCCGCTTGTACCCCTTCTATCCAAGTCTTCTTCAGTCTACCTCTCTTCCTTCTTTCAATTGGAATCCATTCCATAACAATTTTAGGCAATCTTTGCTCTGGAATTCTTTTGACATGGCCATACCATTGTAATCTTTTCTTTTCTATAATGTCTCTGATGTCCGGCTCCTCTTGCACACCCATAATTTCCCTTATTTCTTTATTTAATATTCTATCCATTCTAGATTTTCCAGCTGATCTTCTTAAAATATCCATTTCTATACTTAAACTTCTTTTCATTTCCCTGGTAGGGATTTGCCAAACTTCAGCACCTTATGTTAAAATGCTCTGAATTATGGTTTGATATATTTGTAATTTTCTATTTTTTGTATTATTCTTGCTCCACCAAACAGAGTTTAAAGCATTTATCGCTTGTTTTGTTGATAATAATAATAATAATAATAATAATAATAATAATAATAATAATAATGATAATGGTAATAATGACAATAATGCGAATGATGATGATAATGATAACAATAATAACAACAATAACAACAATAATAATAACAATAATGTAATGAAAGAAATTGTTTGTACTCAATAAATTACGAAAAATATTTCTCATCTGTTATAAGCAAATATAAGGAGAATTTATTGGAGAATGGAGTAAAATAGAGTTGACATAATTATACAGTATGTTGAACAATTACAAAATATTAGCATGTTTACCATATGTTAAGCGAAAATTATATGTTAGGTGAAACTAGTTTAATGAAAACTCATTTGCAAGCTGTTGTACCTAGGTGGTGCACAATCAAATAATATCATAACCATAGATAACAAGTATAATTAATGACATTGTTTATGCTGATTTTAATAAATTTATTCTCGCAAATATAATTTAATGGAATATTAAGTGAAGCATATAATTTCCTGTTACATTTCATTACATTGGAAATTATTATTTTATGGAGGGAATTTTGCTCTCTGCTTTGTCTGGTTTCGTTTACCGGATTGTATTGATCATCGACTTTATGACAGCTAACAACGTGTACAATTAACTCAATTCTCAAATATCGAAGCTCTACACGTCATTAGAGTCATTAGCTTTGAACTTCAAATGAATCGCAGCGAATGGGGGCAGACTAAAAGCGTTTCATTGTTGAAATATAGGATGTTGAAAACAATATTCTATAATAGATTTCAGACGATAGAAAAGGTAAAATGGAATTTTCATGTCGAAAAAAGATGATATAGGCCTATTAAGTTGTCAGAAAATCGTTATCAATTAAATTATTTTTAGTCTGTTCATCTTAAATTTAAGCGAGTACATATACTTATAATGCTATTGTGTTATTATTTAATGGTAATATTTTTATTGTGTTTTCTTTATGTAATTGTAATGTTATTGCTGTTTTTGTTTATTTTTCTTTACACTAGTACCAATTATTACTTAATTGTAACGGACTGTCAACAGCACGTACGGCTTACTGCCCGTGCGACCCATATTTGTAAATAATATTGTAAATATCTTACTTTTTGTCTAATAAAGTCCTACTACTACTACTTAGGACAACTACTCTCCTTCCATCAGAAAGTAGAGAAGAAAATAAGCAGAAGAATAGCTCTCGCCTGGAAGGCGTTCTGGTCACTGAAATTTATACTGCTGGACAAGTCACTCAACCGGAAACTCAAAATGGAAACACTACAAACCTGTGTTCTTCCAACACTGTTATATGGCTGCCAAACTTGGAATCTTACTGCCAAACTGAAGTACACACTCCAAGTATGCCAAAGGAAAATGGAGAGGAAAATCTTAGGCATAACTCTGAAGGACAGAATCTCGAATACAACACTTCAAGCGACATCCTCACAACAACTGATCCCGCACAACAAGCCATCAGGAAAAAATGGAAGTGGGGAGGCCACGTCGCAAGAATACAGGACGACAGGTGGACAATAAAAGCAACCATGTGGGACCCGTACACTGGCAAGAGACAGCGCGGAAGACCAAGACGACGATGGGCTGACATCTTCAAAGAACGAGCAGGGGCGCAATGGTCCAGAGTCGCCAGATGCAGGAAAAGCTGGAGAATGATGGACAGTTAACTGTGTATTAACTAATCACAGAACAGACAGTGTATACAAACCAAGTGCTACATCCAAGTCAACTTCTCACCACGGAGTAGCTCACCGGGTGACACTTCAAATAGAGCTTAACCACTGTACAGGGAGGCCTTTGCCCTAAAGGGACATATCAGGCTTTATTTATTTATTTATATTTATTTATCTTAATGCTGATTTATTTGGAGGTTTTTTAGCCAACCACAGGATGGAGATGACATCAACATCCAGGGTATACAACATAAATCCAACCACTCTGGGCAAGATGCTGATGATGAATATGACATAATCGAAACATGTTCAAGAATAAATCAACATCAATATTGAGGTAAGATGAACAGACTAAAACTAATTTAATTAAAATAACCTCAAAATATGACTTCCTAAAATAAAATATTAATCGTTACCAAACTTATTGGATAACTTAACCAAAAATAAAGGAATAAGTATCGACCTAATGTATTAAGCACGAACAAAGGCCTTATAACCCACGTATGAGGTTGGGGTGCCTTGAAGGCGGAATTATGCTGCCCCGATAATATATGATATGTGGTTATGATGTGCCAGTTATAATAATAAAATTGAGTATGTATAAATTTATTTTTTGCGCGATAATGCGTTCTGTCGTACTTACAGCAATGGCGACCATGAATCAAAGTTCAACTTCCTAAATTTCGTGGTTGCCTACCTAAATAACTATAGGCCTACTGTAATAAAATAACTATATTATAATATTATATATTACAGACCATATGTGGAAGCAAAACCACTAACCTGTATGTATACTACATACAATGTATATACAAAAAAATCCAAAAGGTAGTGTTAATATACATTATACGAAACAAATCACTGCATTTTAAATGAACTGAATTTTATTTGAAACAATATAAAACAATAAATACCTACTTGCCTCCATTTTATGGCTAGATTGGTGTCACGGCCTCCTTTAATTTCAACTAATAAACATTGCCCACACTGTTAACGTTAGTCAGTTGTTTATAATGAACGCAAATATTTCCAACAAAGATGTTATTATTTTACTATTATTTATTGTTTTTAAAACACAATCGTGCAAAAATAATGTACAACGCACGTTTGTGAAGTGTTTTACAGAATCTCGGAAATTAAAAACCTCGCTGTCGCTTGGTTTTTAAACATTTTCCTCGCTTCTGTAATAGCCATGCTTATTAGCATTTCTTATATAACGTAAATAATTCTTATTTTAATGTACACAAATGAAGAAGTTAGTGAGTGAAATAAAGAAAGTTAAATAAGAATAAACATAACTACTATTGACAGAATTTATTGCTCTTAAATAAAATAGTTCGAAAAATCGACAAAGGTAACTTTTGAAAATACATTCGAGAAAGAGAGAACCGTAATAATAGGGTGTTATTACAAATATCATTTGAAAAATCGAAACATGTTAGTATAACCAGTATTAAGTTCATATAGTCAAATATCACAAAAAATTATATTTTATTATGCGTATATAAATAATAAACATTATTTCTAAGTAAAATGATACGGACAGAGCTTTGCTTTTCGAAATAATTGTTATACTGTAGAAAATTTAGTTAATTTTAGATAGTTAGAGAATGGGGAGAACAACTTCTTGAACATATACATTGAATACAAATATGAAATTAGATACATTAATTTTTGCAGATGATGTAGCATTAGTGTCACCCTCAGAAGAAGAATTACAATATTCAGTATATAATTTTAACAAAATAGCCATCAAGTATAACATAAAAATCAATACAGAGGAAACAAAAGTAATGGCTTTTCAAGGAAAATACCCTGTATATAGCAAAAATTGTATAGATTCAAAAATTCTGAACAAAAGTAAATTAATTTACCTATCTTGGATATACATAAACATATTTGGATGAAGTAGATATATAAAATAAAATTATTAATTTTAATAATAAATTTAGTAATGAAACCTTGGCTAGTCCAGAGAGATACCAGAATACGGTTAAAAAAAATCTCAGCGAGACCTGCACTTTGCTATGGGCTTTGAGGAAAGGAGAAGAGGGCAGGATAACTTATAGTGAAATGAGATTCATAAGACATACAGCAGGATATATCAAATGGGATCACAAAAGCAGTGGTGAAGTCTTGAAGGAACTACGTTTAGAACCAGTCATTAAATAGGCTACATACATAAATATCAGAACAACTGGATGAAGCATTTGCGACCAATGAGTTCAATTAGAGTTCCCAAAGCCATGCTTCGTTATTTCCCAACGGGGAAGAGATCTCTGGGCCGTCCAAACAAACGCCGGATGTAGAATTTATCAGTGAAATCGTAACAGACCTATAGGCCTAAGACTAGACTAGGTTGGATTAAGAATAAGACGACTTTAGAATTTTTTTTGGAAATTATTTTGGACATAATAAGATATGAACCTTGCCCACACTACTGTCATGACTCCCATCTCTCGTACTCCATTCCACGTTCCTAGACACTCCATCGTCATTTTTGTAAGTCTATATAATTACATGATTTTCATCTGGACTTTCACTCTAATAAGAGTTTTACAAACCTTGAGTCGTCTTTAATAGCATGTTTTGAACTCTACCCTCCTTCATACTGTGAGTCCAGTATTAAATGTAAATTATATTATTCCAACACAAAATAATCTATAATTATTTAATTAATCTGAATAAATTCACATTCATGTTTCATATAGCAACATAAAAACTTGCACTATTTAATTCATGACCAATCACATTTCAATGAATTTTGTTTTACAACCAATAACAGTCTTGTTTCACCTCGCTCTTTATCGATGTATCTTTATCAGCTCCTGCTTTTGTTATTTTTAATATTCTGAACGGCTCAGCGTATTATTTTTCTCCAAGAAATGCATTGAGTATAGCAAATAAGCAACAGATTCATTGATTTCACTTAGTTGTTTACTAAAAAATAAATTAATAAAATATAATGTTGTTTATAATATACAGTTTTATATGCTTCATTATTTTCTCCACTAGGGTGCATTCTTACAATATTGCGATCCTATTTGGCAATAAATAATATGATGAAGTTGCAGTGAATATACATAATCTCACATTTTTTGTTTTCAAACATCGCCGTTTACATTAAGTATATTAATGTTTTAGAAATTAAATAATGACTTTTAAGTAAACAGCTTAATTTTATTAGTTCTAACAAATGCAACTCTTGATTTCCAAATCCTCTAGATATGTTGGAAATCACTCGTGGCATTACTTATTATAATTTTAATGTTAAATATTTACTACCCTTTTATTCTAGGTGAAGGTTTTTTTAACCATTTTGCAATTTTAATTTAATTATTGAATTAATTATCTCATTAGCGCGACTTACAACATTGTTAAAGCGTGCCTTAACATAAACATTCAATAGCTGATTAAAGTAACTTTTCCATCTATTTATTATAATACCTAAAGTCTGCAATCATATCCCCACTTTCATTACTAATTTTGTTTGTTCTAGCCCATAGAAATACATTAGAATCAGAAAACTTTGCGGGTATAGAACATGTTCATTAGTGTTATAAAACCAAGTAATTGTGGAAAACTTCAATGTTCCTTTCATAGATTAGACAATAGTATTTATATAATGTTAAACGTAGTGAAAGCTACTTCTGTAAATAAGCATTCGATTGAAGTTAAAAAAAGGAATGTTGTTAATAAAATCTAGAAAGACAGAGATTACTTTGGATAAATTTAAAAAAAATACAAAACGAGATAAATTGAGATAAAGAAAAGGAAAAAAAAAAAAAGTAGCAGTTCTGAATCCTTGTAAATGACTAGGCCTACACGGACAGCCGTACTCTATTTGACATTCACGCAGGCTGCATCGGGCCTGTTTACGTGCGTAAACAAGAATGAAAGAGATACTCACTGTTAACTGTAGAACTAATTTGTAGATCGGATTTCTCGCCATCCGATACTTGTAATTCAGTGTGGACAATGGCACAAACAAAAACAATCAGAGTTGCAAAATTGCAAATCGATGGATCCAAAGTGAACAGAAAATTATTTTTAACTCTCGACACAGGTTTCCAATGTCGGATGTTTATTTATTTTTTTTAATTATGAAGTAACGGAAATTGTTATACTTGAAATGAATTGTAGAACGGCAAGTTAATCAATAATACACATTCAATTTAACTGGTCAATTAGTCAATATACACAACTCACGAGGAAACGTATTTATGATTGAAAATTATGTGTTTAGCCATTTCCTGTAGTAGGTTTGTCCATTCAGGATACTAGTAATTACGCCATTCGATAAGTAATGACATCACATATAACATCACAAAAAATAAAATAAAATAAGTTAAAATATACCTTCTTAGGTAACATCCGTCGTCCTCAACTTATAAAATATGTAATCTTTATGCCTGTAGGCCTTTCAGAACATCCGTTCCATCTTCAGCAGGTCTCTCTTCGCTACAATATCCAGTATGGTGGTTGATGCTGCTGTTCCTAATGTGTCACGACAACACCACATTAGGACCAGCAGTATCAACCATCATACTGGATGTTGTAGCGAAGAGGGACATGCTGAAGATGGAACAGATGTTCTGAAAGGGCTACAGGCATAAAGATTACATATTTTATAAGTTGAGGGCGACGGATCTTACCTAAGAAGGTATATTTTAACTTACTTTATTTTATGACTCTCAACCTCAACAGTTTTAACAATGAATTTTATTAGTATTGATCACAAAAAATGCATTAAGTTACTTTTCACATTGTGAATTTCAATTATAGTCTCCTGTTAAGTCAACTATACGTTGCCAAATCGTTGGAAGATGGAACACTCATTGCAGCACCATTTCTGGATATCAATTTCACTAATCGATCAAAGTTTTCTGGATATCAACTCCTAATTAAAATCGAATGTTTCGTAGAGGTTTTTTTGATCTGTAAGAATAAGGTATATAACAAGGTCTCCTGTTGGGTGAAATTGGTGGATGTTAAAGTACTTTCCAATTCCACCTTCTAAACAAATTCTACTGACATCTTTTTAGGGCGGTATTACTTACTAAATGTGATACACAAGTGGACGTATTCACAAAATATTGCTATTTCGAGACTTTCAAAATTACGTATTTATAAAACAAAGACTGCTCAACAACATTCTACAAGATTACAATGGTCACCGCTAGGATCTATGATTTACACCAGTGTTGCCATTACTTATCGAATGCCCTAGTATAACCTAAATTGTCTCTTGCGCAGCATTTCGCAATGTCGCTTATTTCTGTAACGTGTATGTGTTCTAATGCGAATTATTGCATTATTTGCGCTTCGGGTTCTTCACTGCATTGACATGTGGCGTTAATATTATATTTTCAATTTACGCATAACTTCAATAGACCACGTTATGTAGGTGATGTATTTTATACACAGAAGAGTGTAGCATGATTCTGTGTTTAAACGTTTGTTTAGAGTAAAAGTGTTGTTTGATGGATATGATGAAGAGAAGGGACAATGTGATACACGATTTGTCGAAAAGCGCCAGAGGCTTAATTATGTAATGCAGATGTATTAATTTAATGGATTAACCCGGAAATCCCAATTGGAATTTCTTCGTAACTAAGACTGACAGTTTTCTGTCTAATTTAATTCTATCTTCCAAAAAATAGAATTTTATTCATATATAATTTATCAAATTCAAGTTTTATTGATTTTCGTCTTCTTGATGTCGATAATCCAGCAGCTCTACCTATACTATACTTACTTACTTACTTACTTACTTACTTACTTACTTACTTACTTACTTACTTACTTACTTACTTACTTACTTACTTACTTACTTACTCACTGGCACTATCGAACCCGTAGGTTCATGGCCGCGCGGACATAAACTCTCCATACAGCCCTATCCTGAGATAATGCTTTCCAATCATTCCCTGTATACTCTACTTGCCTCAAATCATAGTTAATTATTCTCCCACCTCATTCTTGGTCTACCAACTGGGCGTTTTCCTTCTGGCTTTCCTACAAGAAGCTTCCATGCAAGTCTTTCATTCCCCATACATGCAACATGTCCTGCCCATCGCAATGTACGGGACTTAAACTGTTCTTATTATATCTGGCTTCCTGTAAAGACCATGTACTTCATTGTTATAATATAGTCTTCTCCATTCACCTGTCTGTTCATCTCTCTTTGGTCCAAAAATTTTCCTAAGTACTTTATTCTCAAATACCTGTAATCTCATTTCCTCCCTTAAAGTAAGAGTCCATGTTTCGCACCCATATAATATAACTGGTAGAATAATAATTTTATATATTTTCAGTTTAACGTTTTTTGAAAGGAGTTGGGACATCAAGAGTCTCTGCAATGCATAATAGCACGCATTTACAGAATTGAGGCTATGTTTAATTTCTTTGTGCATCTCATTCCTATTTGTGATTATTGTTCCTAGGTATTTGAATTCAGCCACTTCCTCAAAATTTCCCTCATTTGTCATTAGCTGTCCTTTTCCATCATATAATGTATTTCTACGTGTGACCATATATTTAGTTTTATTGATATTTACTTCCAGTCGTAATTTCTAGTGTTACTCAATAGTGTGTGCGTGTTGGCCTTTAGTATCTCCTCGCTATCGCCAGTAGTACTACATCATCAGCATAAACTAACAGCTTATTAATACCATTGAGTTGTAGGCCTTCCTCATCCTCTAAAGATTTGATGGCATGCCCTAGTACAAAATTAAATACTAGAGGAGATAGTGCACCTCCTTGCTTCAACCCATTCTGGATTTCAAAAGTGTCCGAAAACTGTTTGCCTACACGCACCCTACTCTTTGTGCCATTTAGTACACATTCGTATAAGTCTAACTTTTTAGGAATTCTGAACTCCTGCAGCTCTACCTATAGATACTATTATCCAATATAATATATTGTGTGGCATAAATGAGACCAAGGCACCGACTATAGTGAACTAACCTTAGGGTGTCCGTTATAATTTGCAGGTTATTTTTGATTTGTTTTATATATATATATATATATATATATATATATATGTATAGTATATATTGTAATATTAATAATAATAATAAAATAATAATAATATAATAGCTTTATTTTCCTGGCAGAGTTAAGGCCTTAAGGCCATGTCTACCTTTCAACCATATAAGATAAAATTTACAACTGTTCTTCAGCTAAGTTAATAATAATAATAATAATAATAATAATAATAATAATACTATTACTTACTTACTACTTACTTACTTACTTACTACTTATTACTTACTTACTTACTTACTTACTTACTTACTTACTTACTTACTTACTTACTTACTTAACTTACTACTTACTTACTTACTTACTTACTACTTACTTACTTACTTACTCACTTACTCACTTACTTACTCACTCACTGGCACTATCGAACCCGTAGGTTCATGGCCGCGCGGACATAAGCTCTCCATACATCCCTATCCTGAGGTAATGCTTTCCAATCATTCCCTGTATAATGTACTTCCCTCAAATCATAGTTAATGTTGTTCTCCCACCTCAATAATAATAATATTTATTATTATTATTATCATCATCATCATCATCATAAATTGTACAATATATAACAATAGTAAATAATTGGATAAGCCAAGATACTATAGAACTTCTTCTTCTTCTCTTCCTTCCAAGAGTATTAGGCTAAGGCCTGTTACGTTCCTATAGAAAATTTTCCCTCCAGCGTTTCATAGGACGGCCCAGTGATCTTCGTCCTCTTGGTATATAATTATAAACAGCTTTGGGAATCCGATTTGAACTCATTCTTTCTAGATGGTGTTTCCAATTTAGTTGGTACTATTTAATATATTCCAAAATTGGCGTAGTCTTCAATTCTTTTAAGATATCGGTGTTCCTTTTCCGATCCCATCTGGTTGTGTAACCCGCTGTTCTGCACATGAATCTCATTTCACAAACCGTTATTCTGCTTTCATGTTGTGTTTTTAGTGTCCATGCTTCACTACCATAGGTCAACACTGGTCTAGCCAAAGTGTTACATAAACGTAATCTGGTGTTTTTTTGTACAAGGGATGGTTTCATAACTTGATTAATAATTCCCAAACTTTTATTATAACTAGTAATTTTTTCAGGGATATCGTTTTCATCCGAGATAGAGAGATCATATCGAAGATATTTAAATTGATTAAATCTCGCTAAAATGTTATTCTGGAGACAGATTTTAGTTTGTTTGGGGTCCTTCCCATGAAATGCCATAATTTTAGTTTTGTTAATTGATATTACCATGTTAAATTTGGCACACTATTTTTTGTAAATTATAAATTGAGCGTTGCAAATCATTTTCGGAAAGTGCCAGAAGAGCTAAATCATCTGCAAAAAGAATAGCATCGAGTTTGAGGTTCCTATTGATGGGTATATATATATGGTTGTGTTTTTCCTCCATTCGTTTATTAATTTATTCATATATATATATATATATATATATATATATATATATATATATAATGAAAAGTACCGGTGAAAGTCCACATCCCTGCCTTTTCCCAAGAATATAATTTGCCATCTTGTTTAACAGAGATTTCATTATCTTTAGAGATGTTGAAGATATTAGTAATATATTGTTGTGGAACGTTATCATCAGCTAAAATTTGTAATAATATATTTCTCTCTACTTTGTCAAAAGCCTTTATGAAGTCAACGAAGGCGATATGAGTTTCTATATTGAATTCCTTGTGCTTTTCTAATAGTAGTTTTAGGTGTGAAGAATCCATCTGTACAAGATCTACCCTTTCTGAGTCCATTCTGGTCTTCTCCAATTATAGAACTAATAGAAGAAAAAAGGAAAGCGTGCCATAAATGGTTAAACATGAAGAAAAAAGAATATATATATATATATATATATATTCAACAGAAGAATGCAGTTATTAAAGAAGTACGAAAGGAAAAAAATAATACTGGGAAAGATTATGTATTGAGGTAAAATGTCAATTAAGTTTCAAACAGTCAGCTACAGCATGAAAAATGTTATAAGGTTTGAGAAAAATGAGCAAAATAAAACAAATATTCAAATAATCACTATGAAATAATGGATAGAATACTAAGAAAACTGATTGAATGAAAATCGACCAGAGTTTATAGAAGATGATGAAAGCTATCAACATACAGAAATATATTGGAAATTAACAGAAGAGGATGTACAATACTTCATAGCATTGGGAAAAACAAGAAGGCAACTGGACAAGGAAGAATACATTTGGAAATGTTGAAATATCGAGGACCAAAATTAATAAAAATGCTGACAAAATTATTTAAAAAATATTTTAAATGGAGAAGAAATACCAAAACAGATGAAACTGGCATACATCACTTCCATATACAAAAAAAGAGACAGAAAATAAAGCTCTAACAATCGAGAAATTTGTGCAATTGAACCCTGTAATGAAAGTATTTATGAAAATAATTGAGACAACATATAGAAGAGCAATACATTGAAACTGAGGAACAATATGGATTTACTTCTGGAAGATCCTGCATAGATCACATTTTCACACCAAGGCTGTTATTGGAAAAATGTAATGAAAATCAAGAAACATAAGATTGATGTTCATAGATTTGGAAAAGGCATACGATAGTGTCCCGAGGAAATTATTGTGGCAAGCATTATAAGAATCATTAATAGACAATTCATGGAGAAATGGAAAAATGTGATCATATTTTCGGACATTAAATATGAATCTGATACACATATTATGAACACGCTGCAGTTTGTCTGACAATCCGTCACTTATGTGCGCCATCATTAAGGTTTGGATTAAAATTCTTTTAAGAGCTGCAGGAAGAAAGTTCTTGAGACGCTTTAGGGAATGCATTATGGAGAAGATCTTTTTAGATGTAAATAAAATTCAAAGTTTTTAATGACGTTGGCATATGAAATTTCTTCATTATGTAACAAGATAGTCGGCATATTGCTATTGTTTATGGAGTTGACAGTCTTGGATGCGTTTTGTTTTCATTTAGTATTTTTTTACATTTACATAAGTTACAATTAACATAAATAATTACATAGTATGCCTACAATACAATCATTACATGCAATTTAAAATATGTCGTTGTCCTCTAAATCTTATTACATATAGGAAACGTATAAATCGGCGCACATAATTTCGTATCAAGAAGTGGATTTAAGTTGAATACGATAAATAGGCGAGCATTTTACAAAAGCAAATCAGAGCAGCTGTCCCAGGGCGACAGAAAGACATATTATGTGTAATTATTCTACTGGAAGAAGGTAGGTCCTTAAATAATGTATTTAATTCTATAACTTACGAAAGAATAACTTCTATAATCGAAAAACGGAAGAACGTGACGGTCATCTTTCCCTCCAGAACATGCGCCTGGCACTCATTTACGTTAGGACTTGAGTCTATCTCAGTGTTATGATGTCGGCAGAAGGTTTAGTCCAGCTAAATTCGTGACCCCATCGGGACTCGAACCCACGATCTTTCGGCTTATAGCGTGTTTCCTCAAACAACTATGCTACGTCGTGCCGGCATTTACATTTATTATTACTTTAAGGAGCAAACGAGATTATGAGTATTTGAGAATAAATTTCTTAGGAAAATTTTGGTCCAAAGAGATATGAACAGACAAGTGAATGGAGAAGACTTCATGACAGTGAACTACATGGTCTTTATAGGAAGCCATATATAATAACAGTTAAGTCTTCTAGACTGCGATGGGCAGGGCATGTTGCACGAATGGGAAATGAAAGACCGTGCATGGAAGTTTCTTGTAGAAAAACCAGAGATAAAATGCCCAGTTGGTAGACCAAGAATGAGGTGGGAGAATAACATTAGCCATGAATTGAGGGAAGTGGATTATACAGGAATGATTGGAAAACATTAATACGGATATATGGAGTGATTATGTCCGCGCGGCCATGAACATATGGGTTTGATAGTGCCAGTGCATTAGTTAGTAGTAGTAGGACTTTATTAGACAAAAAGTAAGATATTTACAATATTATTTACAAATATGGTCGCACGCGGCAGTAAGCCGTACGTGCTGTTGACAGTCCGTTACAATAAAGTAATAATTGGTACTATGTAAAGAAAAATAAACAAAAACAGCAATAACATTACAATTACATAAAGAAAATACAATAAAAATATTACAATTAAATAATAACACAATAGCATTATACACTAAAAACATTAACATTACAATTACATAAAGAAAACACAATAATATTACAATTAAGTAATAACACAATAGCAATAACATTACAATTACATAAAGAAAACACAATAATAATATTACAATTAAATAATAACACAATAGCATTATACACTAAAAACATTAACATTACAATTACATAAAGAAAACTAAAAACATTAACATTACAATTACATAAAGAAAACACAATAATATTACAATTAAGTAATAACACAACAGCAATAACATTACAATTACATAAAGAAACACAATAATAATATTACCATTAAATAATAACACAATAGCATTATACACTACACAATAGCAATAACATTACAATTACATAAAGAAAACACAATAATAATATTACAATTAAATAATAACACAATAGCATTATACACTAAAAACATTAACATTACAATTACATAAAGAAAACACAATAATATTACAATTAAGTAATAACACAATAACATTACAATTACATAAAGAAAACACAATAATATTACAATTAAGTAATAACACAGTAGCATTATACACTAAAAAAAACATTAACATTACAATTACATAAAGAAAACACATTAATATTTCAATTAAATAATAACACAACAGCATTATACACTAATTAATTTATATATAATTGTTAATAATTAATGGTCTTGCATTTTGATAAACATATATTTATTCATGAATGAGTGTTGTCCTTATTTGTCGCCTTTTGTCCAGAAATTTACCGAGGTTTATCCAATTTTCTGGATTTACCAATAACTCGTAGCATGCCAATCTTTCCCGATTTGAATTTAGAAATCTTTTCGGTAATAACTGACGTCTCCAATATTCTAAATCATCACATTTTCCTAATATATGTATCTCATCTTCAAAGTTCCCGCACATTGGACATATTCGCATATCGTGATCGTCGCTGATTTTTAGAAATTTCCATGCCCCTAGCCTAAACCAAGCAAGCCCTGATCTCTCCTTAAATCCTAGGTTGAGTATATACGATTCTTTTCCCCAGACGTGTTTTAGGTCTCTTTGTAAACACAGTGAGCGTTTTCCTGTACATTCGGCGAAGGTATCTTGTTGGTTTACATCTAAGTACCTCCTCCTTATTTTTCTCCACACGTTCTTGCGATTTTCAGTCCCTTTTTCCCATATCCAGCCCATCCCAATCTTTTGGAGTTCTCCCCTAACCTCGTCTGCCCAAAATTTAACATCTATGTTTTTAATTTGGTGGTCGTAACAATTGCTCTAAGCATTGTTTGTTCACCTTGGATTACTCGCAACCAGTATTTGAGTACACGAATTTTACAGTTAATGTCGTCCTGGAATGACCCGAATTCATATAAAATTCCACAGTTAGAAACGGCCTTACTAAGTCCTGTAATATACTTTAGAAAATGCGTATATACCTTATTTAGTATTTCCGTTCTTTGGAAACCCCAAATCTCACTACTATAGTGCATTACTGGCCTGACCATCGCTCCATACATTTTTTCTAATGTGCTGACTGGAATATCAGGCACTCGACCCAGAATACCGAGTACACTGTTAAGTTGTCCCCTCCCTTTAAATAATGCTATATCAATATGTTTTTTCCACTTTCCGTTCATTTTCAACGTCGTACCAAGATATTCAAAATGTTTCACGTTTTGAAGTACTTGATCTCTGTATTTCCATTCCTCTGCTCTACCATAAACCGTCCCATTTTTAAAGGTCATTGTTTTTGTCTTACTAACATTTACAGTCAATCCCCAATTCCTACAGTATATTTCCAGTAGGTCAAGACCTCTTTGCAATCCCTTGATTGTCTTGGAACAGATAATTAAATCATCTGCATACAACAGGACTGGGATTCTAACATTTCCTATCTCCGGAGCCTCAATTTCTCCTTCTAGCATTACGTCTACAATATCATCAACGAATAGATTAAATAGCATTGGTGATAAAATGCAACCTTGTCTCACTCCCCGATTGGCTTCACTGCTCTCTGTAATGTGCCCTTGGTCTACTTTTATACAAAATTTAACATATTTATAAATTGACATTAAAGCATGTATCATTTTATGAGACAATCCTTTCCGATTTAATTTTTCCCAAAGTGCGCTTCGGTCCACAGTATCAAATGCCATCTTAAAATCAATGAATGCACAAAATAATTTACCCCCCTTCATTTTCAGATTGTCATCAATTAATGTTCTCAGAACAAATAGGTTGTCCACCGTGGAGTACCCTTCTCTAAAACCTGCCTGATATTTTGAGAGCCTATTGTTCTCTTTAGCCCATTGTCTGATTCGTTCGTAAAGTACTTTACAATATATTTTTCCGAACACTGACAAGAGACAAATTCCCCTATAACTTTCTGGTATCTGTGCCCCACCTTTCCCTTTGTATAGCGGTTATATGACACCTGTCGCCCAGGCTTCCGGATAATCTCCTCCATTAAAAAGTTTGTTGATCGCAGTTTTCAAAACGTCTAATAATTTATTGGATGATATCATATTTTTCAAGAATTCCCCTGGTATTCCATCAATTCCAGGTGCTTTACCATTCTTTAAACATTTAATGGAAGAAACCACTTCATTTTTCGAAATATCCTGATCCAGTAATTGAATATGAATTGGGTCAGGGATCTCAACTATATTTCCTTGATTATATCTTAACCTCTCATTTCCCAGCACCCTATCAAAGTAACTTCTCCATTCCCCGGGCGTTATTCTTGTCCGATTTATGGACTTTACTTTGAGTTCCCTTAACGCTTTCCATATGTCCGCAATGTTCCTACTTTCAGTCGCGACTCTCATTTCTTCGGATTTCTTATTTTGCCATGCTATTTTTGTTTCTGCCAATAATTCTTTATATTCCTTTCTCTCTTGCGCATAATTTTTTCTGCTTTCATCTGTGCTTTCTTTTCTAAACTTTAAAAGACTACTTTCGACAAATTTCTTCTTCTTTCTACATGCATTATTGTACCACCCTTTGTCCTTCTGGTTCATTGCGTATTTAACCTTGAATTTTTCCCCTGCTTTTTGAAAACATTCTGTCAAAGTTTTAATAATTTCCTCCCCGCTAAGATCATTTAATTGCAGATCCTGTATTAGCGTTTCCAACTCCTGATAAATTCTTCTCTCAGATCCTCGATCCACCTGAAACGGATAATTGGCCGCAATATTGTTGCCACCTCATCATTAACTGTCTCACTAATACCTTTCATATTTAAAATAAGTTTGTTTGGGAAGTGGTGTGATTCGATTCTGGAAACTATACAGAAATTACTTAGGACTGGAATCATGTCTTGTGTGCATATTGAATAATCGATTACGCTACTTCCATTTTTATTAATAAATGTCAGTTCTCCATTTTTATCTTCCCCATATTTCCCATTCAGAATTTCAAGTTCAAATGCATCGCAAAAAGCTAACAATTGGTTTCCTTCTGAATTTAAAATCTTATCTTTGGTTCTCCTACCCTCACCTCGTGTTTCATTATCATCCGATTTTATAGTGATATTTTCCTCCCCAATCCTACAGTTAAAGTCCCCTAAAATTATTATTCCCGCTTCCGGAAACCTATCTTTTATTTCTGCCAACGAGTCAGACAATTCAACGAAAAAATTTGGATTGGCATACCTGGAATTTAGTGGTTGGCGGTAAATAGACAACAGGCACATTTCTGCTCTTTCTGTATGGTAATATATACAAATTGCCTCTTTTAAAGTAATATTTACCTTTTTAATATATGGGTCTAAGTTAGCTTTATATAAAATGGCAACACCGCCTGGATATCTACCTCTCTTTCCTCTCTTTTGATTACCCTTAAAATAACCTTTCATATTACATAGATTTACGCATTCATTAGCTTTTAACCATGTTTCTCCTAGAGCTAATATATCAAAAGTCTCAATAAACTCTACACATCTGTCCATTGAAAGTTTTTGTTTTAACCCTTCGATATTCCATGAACCGACTGTCAACAAACCCTATTGTGTTCCCTTGTCATTAGTCTTACCTGTATTTTTCGAACTTCCCCCTCTCAATAGTTCCTTTTCTGCGGGTAGATTCAGAAGTCTTAGTGATTTTCTTGTTGGAGTTCTTGTGTCCGCCGGTCGTTCACCTCTTAGAGGTGGGGTATGCTGTTTGCGTTCGGCCGTTTTTTGCTGTATGTTTATTGGATTCCTGGGAGTTATTAAGGTAGTGGTCCCTCTCTCTTTCTCTCGTGTAGAATTTTCTCCCTCCTCTGCTGTAAGGAGACCACCTGCTGTTGAAGCGTCCCCTGTATGTTTTGGGGACTCGCTGTCAATGACCTCTTCAAATTCATTTTCAGAGTTGTCCATATTTTGTAGTTTTTCCCTGCTCCAGATTCGTCCATTTATAATCAATTTATTAAATTGCATGATTGCATGGCAGCCCTGCCTCCTCGCCTCGAGCATGTGTCGCTTAAGAAAGTCCCTTTCGCGGCGCACCTTCTCACTAAAGTCTTCGGCAATATTGATACCGGTCCCTTTAAGATATTTACTGTCTCTAAGGATCCAACATTTTATTTTGTAGTGTGATAATTTGCATACAATCGGTCTCTTTCCACTATTCCAACGACCTACTCTGTGCGCTCTTTCAATATCACTGTCCACCAAATTAATCCCGATTTGCGCCACTACTCTTTTAACTATATGTTCAGTTTCCTACCAGCTTTCTCTGTCTTCTTCATGCACACCATATATCACAATATTATTACGGCGACTCTGGTTTTCGAGATAGTCTAATTTAGATTCCAGCCATTTCAATCTGTCCTCCATCCGATGCATGTTCGTCTCAATATCACGAATTTTTTCACCCACGTTGCACTTTTCAAACCCCTTTTTCACTTCAGTTGACAATGTTTCAATCAGCTTTCTAACTTCTTCCATAATGCTTTGTCCCCTGCACACTTCAACCACTCTAACAAAAACACGTCCGCTCTTCTCGACGGCTAGCAAATTAGTCCAGTGCATTAGTTAGTTATAGTTATGAACATATTTTCTTCTTCTTCTTCTTCTAATTCATTCTTCCATTTCAGGTTTAAAGCCGCTATTTCTTCAATTCTTGTTGCCTCATCATAGGTCGTCATACCACCGCTTTTTGGGACGTCCTTGTTGTCTTCTGCCCCTAGGTAGATTATACCGTGCATCATTTGCTTTGTTGGTCGTTATAGTATAATCTGTCCTGATCCGAGGCTTAGAACTGGTGCTGTGAGTAATTGGATTTTTACACCTACAACTATGTTACTAGCCTGATGTTTTGGTGTGGATGAGGTTTATCGGGCCCTTCCTTACAGGCCTATTCGGCATGGAAGGCCCTACCAGTAGCTATGCTACCGCCGGCATAGCTCTGTAAATCCCTATGACACATAAATCCCACCACCATGTTAAGGTATGCATCACTGGAGTCATAATTTTCTAATGTGTCATAATTAATGAAAAGCTAAGTCAAAACGGAAATACAGTGAAAATGCTGATATCTTGAGCCAACAATATGATTTGTTTATCTCATTTAATAGTTGATAGGTATGGCTATAAATTATATAAAGTCTATATATAGCCTATATATCTTCTTTGTTTACCAGGTTTCACAATGTTTCAAATCTTCCTGCGCCCAATTATTCTAGTGTCATTCTATTCCACATATCTCTGTAATTTCAATCCCATCATCCAATCCTTTTACCCTCATGCTTCTCAAAACAACATCAATCCACACCAATTTTGTCCATCCTCTTCTTCTTCCAGGTATGTATATACATTTAGATGTTGTAACTATATTTTTGACATCTGGCAATGTAGGCAAATATGATATGAAAAGAAAAATGAATGCTTGTGTCGGGATTTGAACCCGAGTCTCTAACCTATGTACGTTTAGCGCTCTAACCAACTGAGCTACTCAAGAATTCCAACACAAACATATATAAGAAATATGTATGTTTGTGTTGGAATTCTTGAGTAGCTCAGTTGGTTAGAGCGCTAAACGTACCGAGTTTAGAGACTCGGGTTCAAAACCCGACTCAAGCATTCATTTTTCTTTTCATATCATATATATATATATATATATATATATATATATATATAACTATAACTTTGACATTTGGTAATGACAGCAAATATATATATATATATATATATATATATATATAGGTATATATATATATAATATATATACCGTAATTTTATAAAATATTAGCTTCATAATATGGTGTGTCATTATTTTCATATTTTATTATTATGATTTCATACTTCGGTATAATTGTCTTCCTATACTGTAATTCCTCTCTCTACTTATTATTTAGATAGAAATATCTACGAGAATCTGGTGATAAATTTATGACCATTCATAAAGAATCTTTACAGAACGCCAAGACCGTTAAAAAGCAAAAATCTCTGACCAGTTGCTCATGCTTTTTTTTTGTTTATTTCATTTTGACCACCCCCTTATATCCTAATCCTTTGATGATTACAGACGTAAGTATATAAAATAATTGGATTCTTAATAAGTATTTTATACAATTCTCTTTCTCAAATTTTCCATAGTACAAATGTTATATATTTTCGAAAACACTTAAAAATATCTACACAAGAGAAAGATAAGTTAACGTGATATCTAAATGTAATGATATTTATTATGTCTATATCCCCGAACCCTTTAATGCATAATGCCTTGGTGTAGAGGTACAGGACTTACGTTGCTTTGAATCCCCACGGTAGAAGAAAGTTTATCATAGAATTTCGGCCAGTATGGGATTTATGCCCGACCAGCATCATCATGATTTGTGTATATGCAATAAGTAAGAGATTCAGGTTTCAAAAAACTATAACGGCTGGGGACCTTAATGCTGACCACATATAATCCCTATATTTGTTGGATGTCTTCCACCTCTGAAAATTATATATAATCTAAACTATGACTGGTCGCAGAGACTGCAACGTATTCATAATGCTTACGTTCGATTCATTTTCAATATCCGCCGTTATGATCATATTTCCGAACACGTCGATAACCTCTCTTGGCTCTGTCTTACTGACAGACGTAAATTGCGCTCTCTTTCACTTCTTTTCAAGCTTCTGAATTCTTACGCTCCTAGTTACCTGGCGTCCAGATTTGAGAAGTTATCTTCTTACCAGAATATTGACACTAGGTCACAAGATAAGTCTTCTAACAATCCCTCTTCATAGCACTTCCTCTTATTCTACTCTTTCGCAGTAGCCTCTGCCCGCTCCTGCAATTTCCTTCCTCAAGATATCAGGAGTTTCCGCACACTTGGCACTTTTAAGTCACGCTTATACAAATACACGTTGTTAAATAATTAATTTTTCTCTACAACTAAATTTATTCTATGTCATTAATATATTTTTTATCTGACTTTTCTATCTTGTACATTTTATATTTCAATCATTAACTCTAGATTGAATCAAAATATTTTGTAAATAATAATTATATTGTAGACGTACCATGTATATTTATGTTTATTGTAATTTAGATGTTGGAATAATTTTTGTATTTTTTTTACCTGGTTTAGTGGTACACAAGGCCTTAAGGCCTTAACTCTGCCAGGTAAAATAAATATATTATTATTA
Source organism: Diploptera punctata (assembly GCA_030220185.1). Classification (NCBI taxonomy): domain Eukaryota; kingdom Metazoa; phylum Arthropoda; class Insecta; order Blattodea; family Blaberidae; genus Diploptera; species Diploptera punctata. The sequence goes on along the minus strand of JASPKZ010006233.1, from coordinate 7,678 downwards.
TTATTATTATTATTATTATTATTATTATTATTATTATTATTCAAAATTAAAATATAAAATTATGGAATATTCAGCTGAAAGGTCCGTCTCCTCAAGTTAATTAATTATTTAACTGTAGCGCTTTCGGGACTTGTCCCATCATCGGCAGGATTCAAAACTGATGTTTCACTGAAGATCTGGTAGAGGGGGTTACATGTATTGGGTTCGTTTTCGTTATTATATTGTTGTTGTTGTTGTGAGCTGCAAGATTTGAATGAAAGCAGCTCACAACAACAACAATCTAATAAGCGAAAACGAACCCAATACATGTAATCCCCTCTACCAGATCTTCAATGAAACACCAATTTGAATCCTGCCGATGATGGGAAAAGTCCTAAAGCACTACAGTTAAATAATTAATTAAGTTGAGGAGACGGACCTTTCAGGTGAATATTCCATAATTTTATATTTTAATTTTGAATAATACCTCAACGGAACACATCATGAATCTTATAAAAGTTGATTATTATTATTATTATTATTATTATTATTTATTATTATTATTATTATTATTATTATTATTATTATATTATTTTATTATTATTTATTATTATTATTATTATTATTATTATTATTATTATTATTATTATTATTATTATTATTATTATTATTATTATTATTATATATTATTATTATTAAAAGTAACACGTGTGAATATGACAATAAGTCTCTCGCGCCATTGAGTTTTTTCAGTATTATCTAATAGTGTGTATTTAGATTCAGAAACTCATCATTTGTTACCGATGCAAATTGAAATGTACTGAATGTTAACGGAATACGTCGTACTTTATTTGGGAGTGTCTCATAGCTCTTTATGAGAGTTCTGTGACGCAAGAAGTGAATTTTACACTGGGTGCATCTGTCAAGTAATCATACTGCGCCACTGCTATTTATAGAAGCATTCTTCCTTGTATCAGGAGATTGACTCTCTAATATACAAGCTACATTTTCAAGACGTGCTCTGGTTTTCTCAAAAGTGACAAATCCATAATATATACTTTTTTTAAGTTTCTATCATATTCAAGTTTAGGAAAACAATATAAAATGATCAGTTAAGTCAGCGATGGGCAAGACATATGGCACGAATACGGAATGAAAGAGGAGCATGGAAGATTCTTGTTGGAAACCCAGAGGGAAAATGTCCCAGTTCGTAGACTAAGAATGAGGTGGGGGAAATAACATTAACCATGATTTGAAGGAAATTGATTTTAAAGGAGATGATTGGAAAATATTAGCTCAGGATAGTGATGTATGGAGAGCTTATGACCGCGCGGCGATGAACCTAAGATTACGATAGTGCTAGTGGATTAGTTAGTTATTCAAGTTTAAAACATTATCAAAAATAAAATGAAAATATAAATATTATAAACCTCAACTGGATTTCTTAGGCTTAAAGGACCTTCGGGACTTGGAAAATCTGGTAGCGTTTATCTAGCCGAGCGTTAGTATGAGGATGTACAGTATACATGTTTTGAAATAAACAAATGGAGTCTTATTTTAAACTATTTTATTACTAAAGTATAAATAATTAGAAACCCTAAGTATTCTAGCCCTAAATAACTAATCTAAGCCTATATTAAAAACTACAGTACTTTCTTGGGGTTTGAGAGAGAGGGAGTTGTGGAATTTATAAATCTAACCAAATCTACATGATTAAAAATGTTATATCCCTTTTCTAAAATATAGTTTCAAAAATGTTAATTGTACTTGATTCAAAACATAAAAGTAATGGACTACATTATTAAGAAAAATGGTCGGTGACTTACCCTCAACAGCCTGTTTACACACACAGACAGACACGAGACCCTCACTTCTCAAGTGTTATATACTCAAAATGACCTCAAGTTACCCTAACTGTACTCACTAACATTCCAGTAAACTAAATGTAGGGATGTTTACAGTTAGCGAAGCAAAACTTTGCTCTGAACTATATCATGTCTAAACTCTATGTCAACAGACTTTGAATGTCTAAACTCTATTTCAGAAGACTTTGCTTGAATAATTAAAATAATCTATAAAACAATAAAAAATCTATATAAAAGACTATGTATTCATAACATATTCCCCCCTTCTCAAACCCAAGAAAGGGTCTTTTAAGGCCCTTTTTGGGGCCGCTGAAGTTGTGTACTTAGACTACGCACAAGCTTTTTAATTGATCTGGATTTTGTTTACATTTGATACTACAGATTTGCTCTATCTCCTGTTCCTAAAGGCTACTTAACTCTTTCTAACATAGTATTCACAAACAGGAATTTTAACAGGAACAATTTTTAACATAGTCATGAAAATTAGTGTGTTCAAGTTAATCCATTTTCTCTTTACAATTAACCGCAGTTCCCTTCCTCTATATGGGACATAGACGTTTTCATACTTTATCAAACCACATTTATCTGGTTTTCAAATTACATCTGGAAAATGGATTAGCTTGTCACTCCGAACCTGAAACAAGAAAACATATATAAAACACAATTTATCTACTCTTCTTCTTTTTCAAACTGTTCCATAGTTCTGTTTTCTTCAATGCTGTTTCTTTTCCACACTGTCATTCTGAAAAAAAGAAAAATCTAAAACTTTAATTAGAGCTTATCACTTTCTTCACAACACTCGGCTTTTCCACTAGCCGCGTCCACCGAGAAACTTGAGCACTTAGTTCTTGTTTGGCGCCGCGCATGTCCGCGCTCATGTTGATCTCTTACAGCATCCCTGGTTGAATCCGATGCCTGGACCACGTTCGGTGATGGTATCTTCCTTCAGTCGGGAGAGAGCCATGCCGGATACTGGGTCTGTCCTTTGAAGTTCTCGAGACCAGCAATTTCTTTTAGGAGCCATGGATTATCCGGAGGATAGGTTTAATGGGATTTCTGTGTTTTTATCCAATTTTCTTACTGTATAATACTGGTTGGGAATTATTATATGATCCACGGACGATCAGAGGTTCGGTTTGATATGGTTAAGGTATTTGCTTGGTCTCTCATGTCGCACCGTATTGACTGGTGGACATTTCCCATGTTGAATGACTATCCCTGATGTAGTAAGTCGTACCCGCATAGACCCTGTCTTCCTCCTTTTTGTTTTTGGTATCAGCTGATCTATGTTTCGTGGTGTGGGGGATGTCCTAGGTGACTCAACATCCTTCGTCGTTTCTAGTTAGCCCAGTCGTGCTCAGCCCAGTCGTGCTCGTAGTGTTAGATCGTGTGCGTAGTCGTTCTTCTTGTGCTGAGGGTTTTTACTTGTTTACCGTTATTTTTGTTTAGTTTTGTTGGTTTTTTTCTCTTTTTTTTTTTATTTTTTATTTGTTTAAATACTATGGGTTTGCACTACCTTTTTCTTAATAAATTCCATATGGACTTTTAGAAATGAATCAATAGTACCTTCTGGGGTTTCAAAACCAAATCCTAGTTTCTTACTAAGAATAGTATCCCTCTTAACTAAACCCCGAATCTTGAGCAACCATGTACATCTTTACTTTTATAATTTTCCTACGTTCAGTTCCTCTAAATTTACTTTTAGTTAGTCATATCTCAATGGTGCAACCACCAAAATTGTATTTTGCATTAAACTTTAAACTGCCAACCTCGTTCCTATACAAATTTTATCCCTGTTTTATCTTTTGGCGTTGCTAGATTTTAAACTGGAAACCGAAAAGAGTGCTCTTATGCCTATCAATTTGCATAGCCATCATCAACAAATATCAGTTCCTAAATCATCTTTTATCTTCCCTAAAACTTTCAATTTGACAGTACTTCAGGTGTATATATACACATAATTTCCATAATTAGATCGGTTGATTTTACCATATTTAGCAGCCCTAAATTTTGCCTAATTCTAAGGGTTTTATCTAGTCCCTTTCTTTATAATAGAGTCCTAGGTTCGACTGGGTGCGCTCGTCTTCACATCAGTCGGAAAGACATATACTACACTTATTTATCATGTAAATGCTACTTGACCAAAGCCGAATTAGTCCTTACAAACACCAATTAATATTCGCATCCTGAATTTCTGTCATCGTTTCCTTAGGGTCCTGAGTTTGAGAGCATTCTTTCCTTTCTCCACTTCTGAAATAACTGCCTCTATTTCTTAACTCTCCCTTTCCTAGTCTTAATTGTTCTTTAATTGAGATATGATTTTTAAGCTACTTGTGTCTGGACAGGGATTCAGGTTTTCATTATTCATTGGTCTAATTTTCCCGGACTATCTGATCTTACTGCTAATATATCAATCCACTTAGTTTAACCTCTAAATCCTTACTGATTCAATTTTAGAAGTCACCGTGATGTTACGTAACCTGAGTCCTTGTCCTCATTCTCCCTTCTGCTGCCCTAACTTCTGATACGGCGTACTTTACACTCTTACCTCACCGAACTGTTTGTTTGATTGGCAAATTCTCATAGCTGATTTGTTGAACTTTTATACATTTATTTTACGTTTGTATACTTTATTCCCTGATTGTTTCTTGATCTACATGTATTTAAACTGCTTTTTTTTCTACTTCTTACTCCCGGGGTTTCCTTGATTTCCCATTACATACATATCATCATTTATTGGGGTTCGATTTTTCCCTTCTTACTCTGAAATATTTACCCACGTCCTACTCCAAGGTTCTTTCCTTACTTCTTCTTTCACTCGGAACTACTCCTATCTGTTCTGCTTGTATCCTAGGATTCTATTTACTTTAGACTGCTTATGCGCTTAAACTTATCTACACCACCATAGGTGTTTAACCTCTCGTTTTATGTCGTCCTCTTCCCTTTCCATCCTAGGTCAATCTGTCCCTCTTGGCTCTACCTGTCGATGGCACAATCGTATGTATGTGCGTTTCCCAATTTTCCTTCTGTTCCCTCTAGTGCACTAGTGTTTCCGGTGTTATTTTGCTAGTATTTGTTATCTACCCGTTAGGACCACATTCTATCTGTGCGTACGTCTTTACTTCGCGGTATTTCTTTCCGCTTTCTCACCGCCGGCGGATTTCCTGGCATCATTATTGACTCTGGATGGTCCCTGACCATCGCTTCTTGGGGGGCCCCAGACCATGACTGGGCTACGAGCCTCGAAGGCATGGGGATATGCAACGTTTCCCTTAATGCCAACGGTGGCCCTAGTCATGCCTGCCCCCACCTCTTAATCGCGATTTCTGTCTCGCTAATCGTGTCGGGTGAGCCAGCGAAGCGGCCGGGCGCGACCTTGAAGGCGGAAAATGGGTCCCGTCTTCCACAATGGTGGCCCTAGATTTCTCTGGGCTCGGCCTACAGAGGGAGAGACAAGCCGTTTCCATTCCCGTCAACAGTGGCCCTGGTCCTTCCTGACACACCGTCTCTAATTCTGTTGCCTCAGAATTTTCGTTTTCAATTATAAATCTTAGGGAGAGCCTTCTTGGACTCATGGACGCCGCCTCATCGGAAAGGTGGATTTTATCCTAATCTCTTTGATGGGGTTCCCCTGTTGTCCTCATCACTCCCTAAACCCGGGTATCACTAATGTTTATTTCCTCGAGAATCCGTGTTCTCGTTTAATATTCATTCTCCGATGCCTAACTCTCTATCTGCTGTTGTTCCATGGTCCTAAACGTCAGTGCCAAGTCGGCAAGGTGCTATTGCCAGTGCCCCAGGATCACCGAGGAGGTCTGTGACTCCAGATCCTTTTATTACGGGGGTGTCCCACCTTCCAACTGCGCACTCCCTAACTCCTCACTATTTCTCTGTCTCTCTCGTCTGTGCACTGTTTTCCTAAGAATCCTAAGTGGCTCGCTGTTCGCATCTCTAGCATCCCAGTGGCTCTAGCATATGCCAGGCCTCCATCAAGATAGAATGCCAGGGTCTCTGTTCGCATCTCTATCCCAGTGGCTCTAGTATATGCCAGGCCTCCATCAAGATAGAATGCCTTCCTTTACTTCCTATCCTAATTCTGTTACTCTTCTAACTTCTTGTGGGTTTCTGTGCGATTTCCCTAACATCGCTTAGCCAAGATTGACCTAGGTTACAGTCTGTTCGCTTGTTTTATCTGAATATGGTTCCGAGCGATTGTGGGCCCAAGTCTGGCGAGCCTTAAGGCGATCTAGTGGTCATTTACTATTTAAATAAGTTTCAAATCCCATGTGTGTGTGTCTATTCTCAACTGGTCACTAGTCCCACTGATATGCTATCAAGGTGTACAGAGGGAGAGATCCCGGCCGCAGATTCTTTCTCTGTTTCCTCCTGTAGGCACCTCAGTCAAGTGTCATGATCAGCCGAGTATAATAATTGTTGTGTAATTTCCATTAGAAATATATTCAGTGTAGCCCTTGAATTCCCCAAATTTATATGATAATACTCTCCACTAGATCGATTAAGACACCCAACTATCGGTGAAGTATCCTAACCTCCATCTTCTAAATTACTATGGGAATAAATTAATTTGTTTTCGATCATTTCTGCATGTTTGGCACTCGGTAATTCTGGGAAAATCTTTCAACTCTTGTCCTATTCTTCATTGCGTTTCAAAAGTTTATAAATTTCTTTATCCTAAGTTCCCAGGCCCCTCTTCCGTTCTCTTTGCAATACATTTTTTTATAACCAAGTTGGATAATGCACATCCTCCCTTCTTAATCTGAACTGTCACTCCTTATTTCTCGCGATGTTAAAATAATTTCTACCCTCCGTGTTGGCATAACTGCTGGTTAATTGAACCTATCATTCGTCTTCGGCTATAGGCTTAACATACTACGTGCCTCTATCTGGACTGCTTCCATGTTATCTTCTCGCGAACTAGCCTACTACTTATCCCGGAACCCATTCATACTTAATTGAGTCCTAATTGCTGAAATTGAGATTGTGGTTTTCCGTTATCTTTCATTTTATTCATAAGCATAGTCTTATTTCTGGTAGTTCGCTCTCATTTCATCATCATTATTATTGTTAATCATTAATTTACCGTGAATTATTATTATTATTGTTAGTTATAAGTTTACTGTGTTTTATTATTATCATTATACATTATAAAATTTACTGTGTTTTATTATTAACATTATGCATTATCATTACTGGTATTTTGATTTGATTTTTGTTATTACTGATGATCTGTTATCATTTTTATTATTATTTAACATAGTTATTGTCATTATTATTATTATTATGATTATTATTAGTATATTATTATTAGTATTAATTTACTTTTCTGGTGGTTTATTATTATTATATTTTTTTATTAAGTTTTTAGGATCTTCATTAATATTAATAGTTTTTATCTTCCTGGTTACATCCTATTAATCTCACGTGGATAACATAACTAGTCTCTAGCATCCTCTCCTACACCCAACTTGAGGGTTATTCGTCGATGTTTGTCTGTCACCTCTTTTAACTATTTGTTTACTTCGGAATTATTATTATTATTATTATTATTATTATTATTATTATTATTATTATTATTATTAGTATTATTATTATTATATTATTATTATTAAGATATATACCAGGATTACTGCTAGTCCTATTTGGTATCTCAGTTGTTACGATTTTTAAGCCCTTTGTCCCTTCAATATTTATGCGCCATCCTTCAATCTGATGTGTTTCTCACATATAATTACTTATTACTTTAATAATCGATATAACATCTTATGCTAATCATTATGTTTTATTGGCAATTAGTTTTTTATTTATTACTATTA
>JASPKZ010006231.1:0-20233 GCA_030220185.1 Diploptera punctata | reverse complement strand
TCCAATGGGAAGAGCAGGGAGCTGTAATTTTCCTTGACTGTGATGTGTCTTCTCTATTTTTTTAATTTGAAGCTAAGATTCATTTCTTTTATATTTATCTGGGTTCGTGGGACTCTCCCTCGGTATCGTTACGACAAATTAATATACTTGAATATTTAGCCTAACTTTGGTCCCTACATTTTAGTGATGGAAGAAAATTTAATCTATAACTTACATATATTAGTATCATCGTGGCAGCGTAACTCCGCCTTCCAGGAGTCCCAACCTCAGAAGTGGGTTACAATTACGGTAATGCTAGGAGGGAACACCAGAAATGTCGATATGACAACCTGGGTCATTGAATAAAAAAATTAGTGTTGTTATTGCATAGAAATAGAATTGAAACATAGCATAGTCTACTCTGAATATATCGTATATTTAATAGGCTAAGGTAATTAGTTCCTAAATGATTATTTCACTAACTTAATTTAACCTTTCACCCTATAGGAATCTTTTACATGTCACACGCCACCCGGGCCTTTCAGTAGTACGACCTATCGAAATTGTTTTTTACGCTAGGGATCACACACATAATTTTTTTCACACACTTCAAGGACATGGAGGGGGTTTCTAAATGAGTGATCAGCTCAATGTCAGGACCTCCTCCGAAAAAACACAACATAAAATGGAACACACTATTCACACACACACACACACGCACATACATATCCATAATAAACATAGCGAATATGATGACCACGTGATATTCGGGGGGCCGTTTGGGCCTAATTTTTTTGACATTTGTCTAAAAATGGTAAAAACATAAAATATTATATTCTTAGTGTCGTCAACAAATGTCTGCCAAAAACAGCAGCAATTGGTTTAACTGGCAAATAAGTTCGTTGTAAGCAATAATTAATAACTGTGGCATTGGGGTAAAAGTACATAATTCCGAATTTTAGTGAACTTTATTTTGTAGATTATTATGTTAGAAAATACAGCATTTTTCTTCCTCTATCATAAGGGTAAAGTTCTTAAGTGGTAGCTAATTCTTATGATAGATATATCTTGTTCTGAAATAATGTAAGTCTCCAATAATTAATAATTTAATTGAATATTAGTAAGATCTCGTGAATAGTTATGATTTCAGATTTATCTATGTTTACCCTGTAGTTGCAATATTAATACATCATCTAGAAATCATTAGATTTAATTAGGAAATCAAGTAATGATAGAAACGTTCAAAGTTAGCTGACCAAAGTAAGGCTGATAAGATCATACCTGGTGACAGTTGATAGTTTTTTTTTTTCTCCATCATAGTAAGTTTTAATATTCCTTATTTCTGCTGTGAGACTTTTTTTATTTATTTTTTTATTTTTTAAGAGTTTCAGAGAGATGCTTACCATATCTGTAATTTATTTGTGTTACTCTCATTTCCTTTAATGTGAGCCTTGGGATATGGAAAAAAAATTTGAGGGGATGTAATATTCACTGATAAATGTTTTCTTATAGCATTCTAACCGTTTGTACGGAAGGCGTGCATTCATATTATGTAGAAATTCACTAATTTCGTTTTTTAATTGGATTAATAATTCATGCATGCGATTAAATTGGTCCAGATAATGACATTATAATGAATTGACAATTTTAGAAAACCAGGGGGAAAAATCAGTCAGGTTAATCGTTTGGAAGATTTCAACCCGGTACCCGTTGGGGTCAGGATTTTTAAACTGACCCAAACCCTCCGGCGGCACTATGGCCCTGGGGTCGATTCAGCCTCTAACGGAAATGAGTACCAGACGCTTGTTCTGGGGGTAAAGGCGGCCGTCACGCAGGGCTGACAACCCGGCTGACACAAAGTGCCGATCGTCTAGAAAAAGTGGGAGCCTTAACCTCCTACTACCCCAAGGGCCTCCGGGCCTGTTGTGGGATCACTTTACTTACTTCCCATATAAATGGGTGTGTGTGTGTTCTAATGCAACCACTTAATTTTCGTGCTTAGGGATTGCCCATAAAAAATATAAAAATAACACAAATCCAAACACTATTTTCTGGGTTAATTTATTATGCCATAGGCAATTCGTTACCTTTAAATTATATTGTATGTTCTATAAATTGCATATGTGGTAAAACATATTAATAAATACTTAAGAAAATACTGTCTGAAAAGAAAAAGAGCACTACTTACTTCCATGTAAGAATAAATAAAAGAGTACTAGGCCTAACAAGTTTCAATATAACATTAATGGTTTTTAGGACGAATGTCGCGCCAGAAAGTCGCCTCTAGATCGATTGCTAATACTACAGCTGCACTCTTTTGATGAGTTGATCAACTAGATGTTCTCTCAACCAGCAACAGATGGTGCTGCATTTTCAGATACTTTTGTAAACTTCTTTTATGTAACTTGGCCATTTTCATAGAACTTAGCAAAAAATTTCGTTAGTTTGCAAACAGTGATATGAAACATACAGTACACACACGATTCAAATTAATCAGATAAAAATAAAACTCGTACCGGCACTAAACCAAAGAAGTCACACTTGCAACTGTATCACATGAACTCGTAATTCATTCAATCATTAATTTCAATGATTCCATGTTGCTTTATTAATAATATCACAGTATGCATCCCTAATGCGTATTCTTTATAATATATATATATATATATCTATTTTTATATATGTATGTTTCTTTGATGCGATGAGAGAAAAAATTCAATAAATCAGCAAAAACGGAACATAACCTCAAAATCATACAAAATATTAATTTATTTGTTCATAAATACCTTACAAATTGAATTCAGTTGGTTACATTGGTCAGATTACACTGCAAAATAACTCGGATTTTAAGTACTTGTGAAGATCAGTGCGAAAATACTCAAAGTTTCTCGATGATTATGTTCAAACTATCGATTAGTCGAAATACAAGTAGTTGGTTGCATCAGTCGTCGCAAGGCCGGTGTGTTGCGTGGTAGTGCTCCGATAGCCTGTGACATGTGCTAACCGTTGTTTCTCGTATCCGTTTTACTTTCCATTAAAATACGCAAGTTAAGAGATAACATTCTCGAGTAGAGAATTGATAACGTGTGCAATAAAACTAACTTCTTGTAGCTTATAAACTGAGTACTGTACACAGAATAATTATAAACAATCGTAATTGTTTTAAGTGTTTATGTTGTTGTGACATAACATTCGGCGGTTTTGATGAATGTATTGGTGTATTAAATTGTTGTGAAAGGTCTTTAATTCTATAGATAATTAAATGTTTTGACAGTGCGTATGATAGTGCGGTCTGCTAGTGCGTAATTTTGTGCAACATATCACATGTGATTGCTTGAATGCATGGCGCGGATTCGTCTTCTTAGAAGAAGGTGAGTTTATCTAATAAACATAGGTTCTCAATCAATGCTGTCATATTTAAAAGTAATGTTCTGATGACCTTGGAAAGAATTCCCAACTCATCTTCATTATTTGAGAAGTGTGCAGGTCGTAATATAATCCCATTGGGAAAGGAAATGACCTTGTAAGGTGTTTTACATACAATTACTGGGACCACAAAGCCTTTTTTGTTAAAGCTTTATTTTGTTCTCTTCAGGAAGCGAGACAAATAATTACGGTTTATGAATTGCAATGACTATCATAAAGAAAATTTGTGTCCCAATAAATCATGGAAACATGTTTTCTGTAATGTGTTAAAATGTAAATCATATAATATTGCAATTATTCTTCCACGGTATATTGACCTGTTGAACAGTTTTTGTATTTATGAAGTTTATGCAGGCAGTGGAATACAGTTACATTTCTTGAAATTGGATAAGATTATTTACTTACAACTTCGGTTATAATTAATAATAAAAATGTGATTTTTATTACTAATTATAACTGAAATGCGATTAAAACTAAACGTGTGTTCACACACAGAAATACATTATATAATGGAAATGGACAGCTAATAGCAAATCAGCGAAATTTTGAAGAAGTGGCCGAATTCAAATACCTAGGAACAATAATTACATATAGGAATGAGATGCACAAAAAATTAAATATAGGCTAAATTCTGTAAATGCATGCTATTATTCATTACAGGGAATCTTGGCCTAAAAAAATATTGAATATGATAATAATTGACAATAATGAGATGAAGATAAATGATCTTCCTTTGTTAATATTCTTAAAATCAACTATCTCAAAAAAAAAAAAAAAAAAAAAAGCTGAAGTGAAAATATATAAAATTGTTATTCTCCCAGTTGTATTATAGCCTATGGATGCGAAACATGGACTCTTACTTTAAGGGAGGAAAGAAGATTAAAATTAATTGACAGTAAAGTTCTTACGAATGTTTTTGGACCAAAGGTAGATGAACTGACAGGTGAATGGAGAAAACTACATAACAGTGAGCTACATAGTCATTATAGGAAGCCAGATATAATAAGAACAGTTAAGTCTCGTAGAATGCGATAGGCAGGACATGTGGCACCAATGGGGAATGGAAGCTTCTTGTAGGAAAACCAGAGGGAAAACGCCGAGTTAGTAGACCAAGAATGAAGTAGAATAATATTAACCATGATTTTAAGGAAGTGGATTATACAGGGATGATTGGAAATATTAGCTCAATTTAGGGATGTATGGGGAGTTTATGTCTGCGCGGCCATGAACCTACGGATTGGATAGAGCAATTGAATTAGTTAGTTTAATAAAATGCAATAGTTGATCAAATTAAAAGTAGGCCCTACTGTTTACGATTTTTAGATATAAGCAATTTTTCTTTATTCAGTTTAGTCAATATCCTGCTATTTTTTAGGCCTGGTGGCCTGTTACGGCCATCTTTTAGGTGGTCTTCCTAAGGATCTCTTTCCGCTAGGATATTGATTTAAATCCGAGAGTGATTTGGATTCGATCCAAGCGTTGAAGATGTTACAGTCATCATTCATTATTCCTGCACATTGATAATATATCCATAACAGTTATTTTAGCATGTCCGCATTTCCCTTTTTTTGTCTAAATTTGTGATCCAGCTTTCTTCATTCATATAAACTGGAAGAATAACCCTTTTTTTATACGTTCAATTTTTTAGTGAAGTTCGAATGAGGAGTTCCTACAATGTATAATAGAATGATTTTGCAGAGTTGAGCCTATGTTTAATTTCTTTCTGCACCTTATTCTGTTTGTAATTATTGTTCCTAGCTATTTGAATTTAGTTATTACTTGAAAATTTTCCTCATTTGTCATTAATTATCCTACTTTCCACTACATATGTTTATGTGTGGCCATTTATTTGTTTTAATGATATTCACTTTTAGCCCCAATTTCTTAGCGCCATTTAATATAATGTGTTTGTTGGCTTTTAATATCTTCTTCATCTCGCCTAATAATACATCATCAGCATAATATATCAACATTGAGTTGAACGGCTTTCTTATCTTCTAAAGGTTTGATGGCATGCTCTAGTTAAAAAAAATGAATAGTCGAGGAGATAGTGCCTTTCCTTCTTTAACCCATTTTGAATATCAAAAGTATCTGAAGAATTTTTGCCTACTCGCACCCTATTATTTGTACAATTAACACACATTCGTCCCGCGCCGTAGCCGAGCGGTTAAGGTAAGGAAGCCTTGGCGCGCAGCTACGGGACTTGCGCTGGTTCGAGTCTCCATGGGGGAAGAAATTTTCTCATGGTATTTCGGCCAGTATGGGACCGGTGCCCACCCAGCATTGTGAGGCAATTGGGTAGCTACAATAAGTAGCGGCTCCAGGTTGAGGAACCAGCTATAACGGCTGGGGGAGTCGACATGCTAACCACATGTCACCCCTACACTGACTGTTGATCATCTACCTCTGTGATTGACAAATGTGGATGTGAAGGGCCAGCAACCGGCTGGTAAAAGGGCAACCGCTGAAAAGTGGAAAGACCCTCAATCGGAACACACATTCGCGAACAAGTCTACCTTTTAGGAATTCAAATTCCAAAATTCAGCAGATAATATACGACTCTTTTAATTGAATCGTATGCATTTTTGAAGTCTAGGCCTACATATAGCTGATTACAGGGCCGTTATATTGCGATAGGCCTGTTTAAAATCACCTGAAACCAGGAATCGAAATCCTTCAGCCTGAGTTGATAGTATTGAATATTTAAGAATATTAAATTAATTTTAGCATAGAGTTTTGTACCAGAACGCAGGAGTAAAGGTCCAGAAAATACTACTTCAAAACGGATATCAATGGCAATTAGTGTCTTTCTAAAAATATCGTGTTGCCATCGTGTTAAAGAATTGTGAAACAGTGCCGATTTTAAAAATGAGACTTCAGGATAAACAACATTAAAAATAAAATTGATCGGAACGTTTAACTGTAAGTGTAAAGACTGAGAGGATTAATATAATATAATGTTGTGTAAAATTAATCGAAAATGACCCATAATGCAATCAAATAGCATAATGTGCTATTGTATCATATATTATGAAATACTAGATATGGAAAAACCATAATTATAGCTCGTAATGATAGAATTCGGATCAGAAAACAGACGACCTTGTTCATCTCATCTTTGCCAGACAGGATCAGTTTTCACTCGGTCATAATTTTCTCCCCGGAGGACAAGTCCTTGACTAAAATACCATTCTTCTCCAATCTTACTCCTGATTTTACCTGCATTGTTCTTTATCTAATATATTTTATGTACGGAGTGCCATGATTGTACTAAAGCTAAAATATCTGTTTTAAATTTTACATACTGAACTTCAGTAATACTAGTAGTAGAAACAATAATAATAATAATAATAATAATAATAATAATAATAATAATACTAGCAATAATATATAATAGTACTACTACTAACTAATTCACTGGCACTATTGAACCCGTAGGTTCATGACCGCGAGGACATAAGATCCCCATACATCCATATGCTAAGCCAATGTTTTCCAATCATCTCCTGTATAATCTACTTACCTAAAATCATAGTTAATGTTATTCTCCCACCTCATTCTTAGTCTACCAACTGGGCGTTTTCACTCTGGTTTTCCTACAAGAAGCTTCCATGCACGTCTTTCATTCCCATTCGTGTCACATGTCCTGCCCATCGCAGTCTACGAGACTTAACTGTTCTCATTATATCTGGCTTCCTATAAAGACCATGTAATTTACTGTTATTAGTCTTTTCAATTCACATGTCAGTTCATCTCTCTTGGTCCAAAAAATTTCCTAAAGAACTTTATTCTCAAATACTCGTAATCTCCTTTCCTCCCTTAAAGTAAGAGTCCATGTTTCACATCCATAGGCCTATAATAAATGGTAGAATAATAGTTTTTATATATTTTCAGTTTAGCATTTTTGTGAAACTACTACTGCTACTGCTAATAATAGTAATAATATATAATAATAATAATAATAATAATAATAAAAAAGTGAACCCACGACAGGCCTCGAGAGGCCCTTGGGGTAGTGGGAGGTTAAGGCTCCCACTTGTTATGGACAATCGGCACTTGATGTCAGCCGGGTTGTCAGCCCTGCGTGACGGCACGCCTTTACCCCCAGAACAAGCGTCTGGTACTCCGTTAGAGGCTGAGTCGACCAAGGGCCATGGTTGCCGCCAGAGGGTTTGGGTCAGTTTATAAAAATCCTGACCCCATCGGGACTCGAACCCTCGACCTTCCGGCTTGTAGCGCAGTGCCTTAACCACTATGCTACGATAATAATAATAATAATAATAATAATAATAATAATAATACTACAATAATAATAATAATACTAACAATAATAATTGTAATATAATACTAATACTAATAATAATTGTAAAAATAATACTAACAATATAAATTGTAAAAATAATACTAACAATAATGATTGTAATAATAATACAATAATAATGGTAAAAATGATAATAGTAATACCAATTATAATAAAAGTAAAAACATTATTCAGCCCCCTAATTAACTTATAATGAAAATGATATCATTATATGAGAGTTGAATAACTTTTAAAGAGACAGTCACTGATTAAAACTAAAAGAAATCAAATTATTTTATGCATAATTATAAATATTTGGACATGGGGACGGTTAAAAATGTAAATCTAATATAAGACAGGCCTCGTGGCAAGTAAACCATAATTCTTTGAAAGAATATTTGACTCTTTTTAAAGAAAAAGGAAACTAGATGAAATAAAAAAAAAGTATGAAGTCTAAAGACCTATTTAAAAAAAATAGTCTGGGTTGGAAATAGAGCCTAACATACCATATCTTAAAATGTGGAATTAAATTTTGTTAGAAACTTTGAAATACTGTGACCTGATGAATATTACTTTAAACGTATTACAAACTATATTGATAGTGATTGTTTGACATTAATTTCCATAGTTCAGAGTTCACTGATGTATTGGACAAAGTTATTGTTAAAATAACCCGTTTTACTAAAACCCAATAATAAAAAAGTTAGAAAGCTTACAGTCTGTTTTGGTGAAAACTAGTTAGTTACTATATCGTTTCTCGTTCCTAAATCAATGGTTCACGCTCGGACGCGATCGATGGATTTTTAACGTTGTAAAAATTCTGATTATGGGTTTCTTCTGATGGCCAGTAAAACTGTGTGCGTCACGTGAAAGAATCTAGGTTCAGAAATAAGAGACTTGTAAAGAAAATTACGGTAATTTTAGCACAAATGTCTTGATATGCATGTTACGAGTCACAGATTTCCGGGGAAATTCAATTCCGCCCCCTGTCATATTTTCAAGTCAGTTCTGTCCCAATATTTTGAGTCATGCATCACTTCCGTCCAGAGATCATTATTACTTTTATTCACTTCATCCCGTCACTGCAACACAAATAAACTTTATTTTCTATTTTGCAGGCTTAGGACTGTTTGTAAAGTCGAACGTCTGGTTTCATTTAACGTTATATTTATTAAAAATTGCGTTTGTGACATTTTTTCCCTAAATGTAGTGTGGGGTTAAAATTTTGATAGAATTGAGCTTTTGGTTAGGATAATTAAGATAGGTTAGATTATTTTAGATCAGGGTACATTGGCGCTATATGGGTTAGGAGATAGGAAACTGACGGAACTGTTGGACAGAACTGACATACTCATTTTGAAAATTACGGACGAAATAACTCCAGACTTTCTTTAAACCACATTTACTGAAACAGAACTGACACGGCCCCTCTATTGCCATTCATATACAGGGTGTTGCAAAAACACCGACAACGGAGTGAGGAAGTATATTGGGACATGTTGATCATTTTTTAATAATGTACCAATGTCCGAAAATGAAGCGTTTTGAGTAGCTAATTTCTCAAGAGTTCCGTTAGCTGGATTTCAATGCTCAATACTTGATAACACTGTTATAGTTACATCAAGTTTTCAAAATATCCACTTCCCATCTCCTTGCAGAGCGTACATCGGCGGTGTAGTGATTGACGCACAACGTTCGAATACGCCTGGTCTAGTTTTGAATTATTTCTGTAGCAGCGTGGATTCGGGCTATAAGATTCATAGATGACTCTAACTGGAGTCTAATAGACGGAGGTTTTCATGTCGCTCCACAAAAAGGAGTCGATTGGTTTAAGATCTGGTGATCTCGGAGTCCATGGTGTTGGTCCTCCTCTGCCAACCCATCGACCTGGATACGTGGTATCCAAATGTCTCGTCACATTGGTATCGAAATGAGCTGGAGCTCCGTCATGTTGCAGCCACATTCCGTTGCGAAGCTACGTATCATAGGTTCTGTACCTGTGAGGTGTTGTCAAGTAACGAGTCTACAAATCCTTCGAACTGACACTGATCTTGAGATAAATTAGTCCTAACTAGTCATAGTGTGAAAAGCATAATTTCTGGACATTTATTATTTATAATCAACTTTTATAAGATTCATGATGTGTTCCGTTGAGGTTTATTCAAAATTAATATAAAATGATAGAATATTCACCTTGAATCCTGCCGATGATGGGACAAGTCCCGAAAGCGCTACAGTTAAATGATAATTAAGTTGAGGAGACGGACCTTTCAGGTGAATATTCTATAATTTTATATTAATATTATTTATAAATGATCAACATATCTCAGTATCCTATTGCACCTCCGTTGTCGGTATATATTATCTTCCCATTGCTATAAATACCGGACATATTTCAATATTAAGTTACATTTCTGCATCCTTAAGTCAGGTGATTTTTTGTAACATATTTTTAACTTCACTTCCCAATTCAGTTTTTTTCGGCGTTTTTTCGTACTTTTGTCTCACCCAAAAACTGTACATATTTATGTTTTCAACTATTTTTTTTTGACATTTAGCAATGAAGACCAATTATGACCTGAAAAGAAAAGTAAATGCCCGAGTCGATATTTATTACACGCTTTATATTAGCTTGACCTGTATCTATCTATGTAATGGAATCTTTCAATACGAATTTCACCCACTTACAAACATTGGATCGATTTGAAACTATGTATACTTGCAAAGGACCAATGATAATACAATAATTTCATAAATTGTTTCTAAGATCATGGCCAGGATCATCAGGACATCAAAAAAATAAAAAACTGGTATAATAGGTTGCGGACGTATCGACCTTTTTAGTCTATCGTTGTGGTTAGCTCAGTTGGTAGAGTGGTGGACTGTAGTGGTATACCAATTCCAGTAATCCATAGGTTGTTGGTTCAAATCCGGCCCGGAGATTTTTTTTAGCCTCATACCTATAATAGTATCGAATTTAAAGATTACATTTTAGAAAAGCAAACAAAAAAAAAAAAACAATAATAGTTAAAAAAAAAACAAAACCAACACGCTTTATTAGGAAACCGAACTAAAAAATTAAAAATAATTTTTAATTTTCAACACGCTTGGGATAAAATTAAAATGGTCAACAAAAAAAGTCATCGCCAACACTAGAATAAAATGGAGTTACCTACAAAAAAAAAATACCATCAAAGCGCGTGGTGCTCTATATCAATTAATATATTTGATAACAACAAGATATTGGTAAAAGTAAAGTCTCTAAGAAGAAAAAGTAAAAACCGTAAAAGCACCCACGCTTTGATGGTAAAATAATTAGTTTTGTAGGTACTCTAGTTTTGTTCTAGATGTGTTTTGGATATGATTTTTTTTTGTTGACCACTTAATTTTATCCCAAGCGTGTTGGAAATTAAAATTATTTTTCGGTTTTTTGTTTCGGTTTTATAATAAAGCGTGTGTTTTTTAGTTTTTTTTAACTACTATCTTTATTTTTTCTTTTCATGTCATATATATATAATATCATATATATATATATATAAGGGTGTTACCGAAATGAGTACAGAATTTTCGTGTTGTGGTAGAGAAACATCCGTACAAGTATTTTAACACAATAAAATGAAACCTTGGGTCGGAAATGCATTGTTGTGGCATTTACAGAATAAAATGGCATTTAAAATTGTTGAACACATTGTTATTTTATTAATTTCAAGAAAATGGAAGGTATTACGTGTTATTTTACAGTAATAGTTGGGAATGGCGACCATTGATCTGGATTCCACAGATCAAGCGCGTCCCACCTCGGACTGATGAACTCTATTATATCTGGATGCTCCCCGATTTCCGCAGCCGCTGCACGATCCTTGCCACAATCTCTGGAGCTGTGCATCCAGGTCAATGGTCGCCATTTTCAACATTACTGTAAATAACATTGTAATACCTTCCATATTTCTTAGAATTAATAAAGAACAACAAGTGTTCAACAAATTTTAATATATGTTTATTCTGTAGACCCACAACAATACATTCCGACCCAAGGTTCATTGTGTTAAAATACTGTATATTTCTTTGTTCCCTCATCCTAAAAAACTAAAAATAAAGTAGGTATTAAACTTCTTTCAAATAAGTAAAAAGTAAAAAATCTTATTCTTCTAAAAGTACAAACTAAATAATAATAATAATAATAAAAATAATAATAATAATAATAATAATAATAATAATAATAATAATATAATAATACACGTACCATCACCCGAAAAATCTGTACTCATCTTCGGTAACATCTTGTATATGCACACTTAGGCAGGTCGCTGAGTAGGCCTACCTAATAGGCCTACAACAGTAACCATTCCTCCTTGTTGGCTGTTAATTTAAAGTTTTTGATATCAAGACATCTGCGCTAACAATCCTCAAATGTGGTCGGCGGTCGGGCCCTGCCCCCCCAGCTTTTGAAATTACGACTCCTACTGTCCTGAAATTTTAAAGAATGTCGTTAAATACAACATGTATTAAGTAAGGCCTATACTCCGTTTGCGCATTGGTTTTGTAAGAGGGGACACAAGCTAGTGAAGAGCCTACTCTTGAAAGAGGGGTACAAATGTTTTGAATCATACTCTGTAGACTACCAGTTTAACATATATTACACATCAATTCATTTTAGGACTTCGATTAAAAATGTTAGCAAAATGGTCTATTACCCCCTACCCATACCCCGTTAGAAGTACAAAAAGAAACGACCAAAAAAATAGTCCGGGTCATTACAGAAAAAAAATTCTTCTTCCTCTTTAAGAATATTGAATTTGCTTAATTTCTATTATGTGTCATACACGTCCACAGCTTTGTCTCGGGTAACGTCGTTGCGTCATATGCAGAAGGACCCGAGTTCGATCCCCGGTCGGAACAAGTTTCCTGGGCGAGGTTTTTCCTCAACTCTAAGACAACTGTCAGAAAAACATTAAGGTCGAATGCTCCCCGAATATCATGTGGCCATCATAATCGTCGTCCATACATTCGCCTCATACGAATATATTAGTGAATGATATGCCTTGTTTTAAATATTCGTGGTGTCTCAGAAGGTGGCCCTAGGATTGAGCTGGGGCTTTAATCCAGGAAATCCGTCCATATATTGGTGTATTTAAGAATTATAATGTATTCCAGAATAAATCTGACCATGTTTTCTGTAGGAAAAATATGTATAAAGTGCACCCTAAAAAAAATATTGTTAAGATCCAGAGTTTAAAAAATCTTCTTCCGACAGGTCTGACCCTGTAAGGATCGGGAGGCAAGGGGAAGAGGTTGAAACTAAGTAAAAAAAAAAATGTTTTCATGTAAGAATTTAGTGTGTGTATGTTCAGTTTTTATCTGCGTCAGGTAGACAGTGTTCAGATGAATATTAACTTCAAGGAGTCTTTATAAGCTACGGGTTTTTCCCTAAATTTGTATCTACACAGTATATTAATCTAATTAGAGATTATCTGTGAAAAACCAGATACAACCTTGCTTCTAATTAGTAGTGAATTATCTCCTTCAAGGGCAAATTCCTAGGCCTAATTCATAATACAAGCTGTAAAGGTAGGAGGCAGTTTGCTAATATAAATTTTAGATTTTTAATATCTAGACCTGAAGAGGGGAAACAGCATTTTCTTAGTGAAAAAGTCCACCTACTTTAATTTTCATGTAACTTTTTTAGTCACTTGGAATACCAAGTGGAGGCACTTTTTACTATGGTAGTACCAATTTACGAAAAATGAAACAATTATTTTAAAAGTTTATATGAAAAGGTACAGGCATAGAACAGGGTAAGTCACACTACTCCTTGTAATCTAGAAAGTAGACTTTTATACCCTGTCCGCTCTTAAAGTAAGAATCCTCGTCCCAAACCTTGTGACCTGCTCGCTTTTCAATTGGTTATGGACATCGACCGTTAACATTGTGGAAGCAATAAGTACGTGAAAAAAGTAGTTCCCTTCATTAGATTAAAAATATGTCCTCTGAATATATTTGTTATCATTCGCGAATGAAAAATAATAATATTCAAAACATACGAAATATTCTAAAATATAAATTACATAATCAATAATTATAACTTAAAATAGTTCATTAACATATGGGTGGTCCACCGCTGTGGTCTCGAGGTAGGGCCCTGCCTTGTCCACGCAGCGTACCCGGGTTCGATCCCCGGTCGGGGCAGTTTTTCTGGGTGAGGTTTTTATCGGGGTTTTTCCTCTCACCTGTAAGACAAATGTCAGAAAAACTTTAAGGCCCAAACGGTCCCCGAAATCATATGGCCATCATCATCACCCTTATCATTATCACAATCATCCTTCACTGGTGTGGAAAGCAACGGGAAGCTACCACACCTACAATTCCCTAGTAAAGTTGCAAGCATAGCATGAAAAATGCTATGATCGCAGTGAAGGACCTGCCTTCGGGCAGAATTACTATGGATGGACATATGGGTGATGCATTTGATTACAAGATTTTCAGTCGATTCTCATAAAACAAAATGGCTGAAAGTATCGAGTCTTCTGTTGCTGTGTCGACGAATCTCCCTGTCAAAATAGTGACAGTAATTTTGGCGAGCGAATGGCGGAAGGATATTGCTTCTAACAAACGTAAGTCGGTGTCTATAAACAATGAAAACGAGCAGGTCACATGATTCTATTTTGACCGAGGATCACTTTAAGAGTGGACAGGGTAGGTTATAGTTGTGCAACATCCATGCTTTCTTACCCTATATGCCAAACTTTGGAGATAATTTAAACCCAAGGCTAAAACTGTATATTTTATTCTTTCATACTTCTACATGATAATACATTCCATCTAATGACACCTCACAAACTCATTTCGACAAAAAAAAGTGACATACCTTGTAACATTCATATATGACGAGCTGTTCTTCAAAACTGAACATGTTCATTTTATTATTTTTTTTCATGAGAAGGCAGGACTTACATCTCATAATTTTATTTTAATTCGTTGAGGTATAAACATAACTACATTCATACAACACACCGATTCCAGTAGGATATGTTCATAATTTCGGTAAAAACTGAAGAGTGATTTTGGCCACAATCAATCATATATATATATTAATTTCGGATATACTCAGTTTAAAAAAAAAACTTCATATATATTATTCATTTCAAGGGATGTAATTCTCCAAAATCAAATTTTATACATGTATTATGAAATTAACAATTTTTATTAGGTAGTAATGTAAATTAACAGTATCTATATCCATATTTGGTTCGTCTTCCGGGCTTATAGGCCGTGGTCTGGTTGTCTTCTTACTCGCAGATTTCTATCTACTGCTGCGGGAGATAAATCAGGAGATACTGCGTGTGCTTCTGTGAACTCCTCAACAGTCAAAGAAAGCACGCAGTATCTCCTGATGATGTCTACCGCAGCAGTAGATGAAACGTCGAGTAAGAAGACAACCAGACCACGGCCTATAAGCCCGGAAGACGAACCAAATATGGATCAAGACGCCGGGCCGTGAAAGTCTACAACTTATATAACAGGATCTATGTTTCAAAATATAAGTATGAAACACATAATTAAATTTTTAAATCGATCGTACAGTTCCCCATGTGCAAAGTAATGAAGTTAAATAAAAAGGAATAAATCAAAAATACTTATTAAATTATGTCCGAACACTACTCGATTTACTCATTAAGTCAAAGAAAATTTAATATTCTAAATCACAAAAAAATGTTATATTTAGTTACATCGATATGAAAAGAAAAAGGTAAAGTGATCCTACTACAGGCCTCAGGATGCCTTTGGGGTAGGAGCTAGGTTCAAAGCCCCCCCACTTTTTCTGGGCAATCGCACTTGATGTCAGTCGGGTTATCAATCATGCGTGACGACCGCCTTTACACCCCCAGAACAAGAGGTCTAGTCCTCATTTCCGTTAGAGGCTGAGTAGACTCCGGGGCCATAGTGCCACCAAGAAGGTTTGGGTCATTTTAAAAAAATCCTGACCCTCACCCTCGACCTTCCGCCTTGAAACATAGTGCCTTAACCAATACGCTGCGGCGTGTCCTCTGACTAAAAACAAAACCTATGAAAATGGTATAATGAACAAAAATGTAGTTATGACAAATAATACAGAAGGTGGTTCAGTAGGTTTAACAGAAACTTTTATGCAGAAAAATAATTCTACAATTTATATATTTTTCGCATAAATGGAAAGCTTCCGTTGATATCATGGCTCTTCCTCCACAATAGAATATATGTACATCCGTGCAATATTGTTTTAGAGATGCTTTAAATTACGAGTATATTACCCACTAATACTACACTAGACACGAGGAGGTGTGAGTTGTAATTAATTTATTCCAGAACTCAATTAAATAGGGTACCCCTACTACCAATACCTTTTCTCAAAATCGGTCATTGATATGAAGGAACGTCCCATTCTTCTTGTTTCAAATAAAATACCGTATGCTTCCTTTTATTTCTACTTCCTTCACACGTAAGCCTCTGCCCGCTACTGGACATTTCCTTCCTCAAGATAAAACAGGGCTTGCCGCACACTTGGCAACCTCTAGACACGCTTATACAGTGGTCTAATAATTAATTTATCTTTATTTATTTAAATTTATACTATGTCATTAATATTTTTGTTCTAGTTTTTTTATACCTTGTACATATTATATATTTAATTCGTTAAATTTAGAGTAAATCCAAATAGATTATAATATATGATTGTATTGTATTGTTTTTTAATAATGTAATTGTTTATGTAGTTGTAAGACCATTCTTTTTTGTATTTTGTATTTTTTTAAAAAACCTGGTTGAGTGGCAGACAAGGCCTTAAGGTATTAACTCTGCCAGGTAAAATAAAGCTATTTATGCTACAATTTTTTTGGAGGGTGATTAAATATTTGCATCTTATAGATTAATTCGGGTCTTTATTTAATGTATTTAATGTTTTTTTAACTTGAAGCATTCCATGTTAATCACTGCCTGGGTCGCATCTCACACTGGTGATAGATAAAATTCAAAATGATTGTTTATTTGAACGCAGTGAACTATTTGACCTCTTTTATATATACTATTCCGGACAACGATAGTCCGATTTCAGAGTCTCAGCCCTAGGTGTTTCAATAGAAGAAATAATACTCAAAATTTTCATAACGTATTAGATCATCATCATCATCATCATCATATCATCATAGTACATTCACGAATTTAGGCCATTTGTTGACCTGTTTCGGCCTCAAGAGAAACACCATCCAAAAGTCTTTTGAGTGCACGTCCTGGTCTTCTTCTTCCTGCAGGTTGATATCTTACATTTGTTGTGGGTATTCTGTGATCTTCCATTCGATGAACATATTGCAATCCATCTTGACTTATAATCAGAAGTTTTGTGTTTTCTAAAGGTTCCGTGTTGTAATATTCTTCTAAGATGTCTTCATTTTTTTTTGTGATCTAGTAGTGGTGTATCCTGCAGTCCTCTCCGAAGATTCTCATTTCAGCAGATCTAAGTCTCTGTATATCCTGCTGTTTCAACGTCCATACTTCGCTACCATACAAAAGAGTTGGAAGAGCCAGTGTTTTATACACTTTTAATCTTGAATGCTTTTGGACTAACTGTGGCTTGAAGATAGAATTTATTAACCCTAAAATTCTTAAAAATTTAGATATTTTTGCATTTATATCCTTTTCTTCTTCATATGAGATATTGCATCCTAGATATGTAAAATTATTCACCTGCTCCAAAATTTTAATAATTTTTGCTTAATTAATTTAAACATATCATCACTAATACATTAATAGTTTCTTTTAACAATACTTTATTAACTTACGTATAAAGGTTAAAGTGATCCCAATACAGGCCTTTGGAAGCCCGTGGGGGTAATAAGTGATTAAGGTCCCTACCATTTTACGACTATCGGCACGATATGCCAGCTCTAAATGGACGTTAGCATTTACCCCAGAACATAGTTTTGTACTGATTTCAATTATAGGCAGAGTCAACCACAGGGCTAAGTTGCTGCCAAATGGTGTACACCAGTTTAAAAAATCTTGATCCTATCGGGACTCGAACCTCCGACCTTCCGGTTTGTTACGTTTTGAAAGCTGTATGCCTAATTAAATAACTCTTGTACAACAGTATACTTAAAGTGAATTTAATAAATAGAGTTTAATTATACGATTAGGATAACAATTACAAACAAAGAAAACAATTCTGGACTTATTTGGCGACATAGCTGTGATCCAGTGGGTAACATCTTTACATTCAACGCAAGTGGGCCCGGTTTTTAAACCCCGAAAGACAAGTTTTCTGGATGCGCTTTTTATCGTGCTTTTTTTTTTTTACTTATAAGACTATGTCAGGAAAGTTTAAGGTACACAAATGTCCTCTCGGATACCATCTGGGCCAGGAAACGTTAAGATACATTAAGATATATATACATATATATATATATATATAATATATATATATATATATATATATAGGTAGAGATAGAGAAAATCTTTACCATGAATGATATTCATCTTTTGGATATTTGCAAGCTCATGACATTGTTAAACTAACTCCCGGTTATGGTCGGGCATGAATCCGATATTAGAATTTTGCTGGGTGATTTTTTTTGTGAGAAAAGTAAAAATAATGCAACTAAAATCATATATTTCTATCCAGTACTTTCCCTTCACTACGTGTCTTGTACGTAAATGATTTCCCTTTTTCTAATTTCACTTCTTAAGGAACACCTCTCCTCTCAATAAAAATTAATCATGTTACTTGGTGATCCGGTGTAGCGCATCTACTGCTTCTCCGAGGAGTGTTAGCGCTGGAGGTAGGGTATTCTTGCCATTCGCGTTTACGACTTCTGCAGGTACATGCTCAAAAAATTAGGGGATATTGTGGAATAACCTATTAAGACTACGTTTTTAGAACAGTATAGATGCAATCACTTTCTATACCCAAAAGAATGTCAACAAGAGTTTGAAGTCATTATGTAACCTCTGTACCACACCGAAATGTCAAAGCGATCCTGATTAGGATATGGCAAAACAAAACAAATCAACATTAACATGGGTGAAAATGGTTCTTTAGTATAGGTGTATGGTCTCCTCGAACGGCCAGCACTGCCATCACAACCTGTATGGCATTGATGCAATGAGGTTAGCAATGAGTATTGGGGGGATACGTGGCCACTCTTCCATAAGAGCAATGTGCAGCTCTGGAACAGTTGTGGGAGGTGCTGGTCTGCCTGCAATGCACACTGCCTAAGCACTCCCACACATCTCAAAATCGGATTTAAGAAGTCCAGGAAGAAAGCTGGCCATGCAATACGCTCGATACCCTCCACTTCCAGCATGTCGTCCACCAAGCCAGCTCTGTGGGTTGGTGCACTTATCGTCCACATAAAAGAAAAGAATCACCCTATGGCATGAAGCATATGCAACGACAAAAGGTCGGAGAATCTCATCTCTATACTTTCCCGCATCAAAGTACCCACCTTGGATAACGTAGAGGGTCCGTAGCCATCCACCACGACTAACTCTGCCTACACCATCAATCCACCGCCACAATATGGGGATCTTTCACGTACCAAAACTGGATTGTTTCGTGTCCCTTTTTCTCTCTCCACATAATACACGCCGACTATCACATTCCATGTTGAACGCGACGCATCAGAAAAAAGAACACTGATCTCCATTCAGCATGCCTCCACCCACGATGTCCTCCTCCGCCCAGTTTCTGCGATCTCTACGGTGTTGTGGAGTTGAACCTGGTAACACCATGGGCCTACGGGCATAGAGACCACTTCCATGCAGTCGATTAGGGGCAGTTTGAGTTGACACCCGCGTCCTGTTGCTGTTTGAAAGTGTATTTCGCAGTTGAGTTGCATGCTGCTTTATATTCCCGCCGGGCGTTGTTAACAAAGAGGTAACGTCATCCCTTGCTGTTGTTGCCTGGTCGACCTTGTCCGGCTCTTATGTGACAGTAATGTTCTTCGAAAATGATTCCAAAGACTGGAAATCACCTTTGAGAACACCCCAATGGCTTGT
This sequence comes from Diploptera punctata, assembly GCA_030220185.1. Lineage (NCBI taxonomy): Eukaryota > Metazoa > Arthropoda > Insecta > Blattodea > Blaberidae > Diploptera > Diploptera punctata. The sequence goes on along the minus strand of JASPKZ010006231.1, from coordinate 501 downwards.
GCCCACTCTTGTTGTGTCTGTCCAGCTTCCATCATTCCTATGGCCCTCCAAGCCATTGGTTCAGGTAATTCACCTTGTCGAGGCATACGTCCTAAGGCAAGTCATCACAACGAAACTGGACTGGATTAAAAACAGCAACAAACACCCACCCCACACCACCCTTTCACATAAACAGTACAGACACTGCCCGGGTGTGGTACCGAGGTACGTAACAACTCAAACTAGATATACAGTATCTTGGAGCAAAGAAGTGATTGCATCTAATACTATCAAAAAAACATTATCTAATAGGTATTTACAATATCCCTAATTTTTTTGAGCAGGTAGTTTCTTTTGTTCTACAGCCGAGTCAAAAGGGAAGTATTATTCATTCACAAATAGGTAGTTTTCAGTTTGCGGTTTTCTGTTCTTTGTTTAATAAATAGGGCGAAACTTTTTCAATAGATTTTGTACTTCTTTCATGACTGTGTGTGTCATCCAGTATCCCTCCCCACGCAGCAT
>JASPKZ010006230.1:0-15294 GCA_030220185.1 Diploptera punctata | reverse complement strand
ATTCGGTGTCCTTAATGAAAATATGATCAATAGGTAATATCTAAATATTAAGATAGATATTCCAATAATGTTAACGATAATAAAATTAAGACCAAAATAATAATAAATGTAAAGAAAGAAGACAAAACTAAATTATTTGGTAGACTGTCCCTATATAATGTACATTAAAAATATAATAAATTAAACTAATATTACATAGGGTTTAACGTATCTTACCGCGAAAAGAATGTACAAACATAAAATTAAATAATTTTGAAACATATGCGGAACAATAAGAATAACTATAAAAATAAAACATTACAATCACACAATTACAATTCTTTTAAACAATGGCAGTACCTATGTTAACATTGTGCTTGTGAATATTGGACACTCAATAGATCAGATAAAAGGAAAGTAAGTAGCTGAAATGAAATTCTTACGTTCAGTAGCAGGCTATACATTGCTGATTAAGAAATATAATTGAAGAAATAAGAACCGAAATAAACATCTACAATGTCATATGAAAAAAAAATTAAAACTCAACATCTAATTGGCATCAACATATAGAAAGAATGGCATCCACTAGACACCCATAAATTTTGCTTCACATAACAACGCAAAGGAAGCAGAAATATTGGACGCCCCATAACTAGATGGTGGGATAGAATCTCTTGATGCGGAAACAGGTCTATGACCTAATTCTATGACGTAGAATAAGATAAAGAAGAAGAAGAAGAAAGAAAGAAAATAATTTGTGGGTTAAACAACATTTTAACAAACAACATTTACGCAGCGCTATGACCTTAGATGTCAATGAACAAAATATCGGATTCTTCCCTTCCCCTCACAAACAACTCGTTTAGAGAAATGGATCTACAGTATCTCATGTAGATTGACAATGATTAACATAGGCAAGTTTTGAATAAGTCTGTTACCCGGATGAAGTGTTGCGGGCCGCGGTTTGAACACGGAACGAGTTAAGCAGCGTGGGAAATGGCCTCCTGGTGGTGTTTTGTTTTTCCCGTACAGAGGAATCCCACGCAGGGAGCTGCGCTCGGAATAACCAATGAGTGCGTGAGAACCATTCACTGATTGATTTGCTTAAAACTCCCTTGGCACAGCGCTCCAGTTACTGTCTTTCCCACATACCTCCTGCCTGAGTCTCCCAAATTTCAGACTCTTCAAATTCATAGCACATGCTCACTATACACAACACTGTCACCGCCTACTTTGATACAGGAAAGGAAGGAAACCTCTCTTTGTAAAAAAAATGACATCAAGTTTTCACTGTGATTTATTTTTATGATTTCTATGATTAAATGTATTTATTTTGACAGCAATAGGGATACTAAGAGAGTACTGATATTGTAAGTGAATTAAAAATAGCACTCACTGTTCAACAAATACAACAATAGAGACAGCAGCATGAGCAAAGAATGCACCTACCAGAATACCTCCACAGATGCGTCATTATTAGACCTACGATTTTAGACAGTAAAATTAAGATTTAGGCATTTAAATAGACTCTAAAAACTATAAATACGATTAAAATCTATTTCAGGCTTTTAAAGAGACAGACGATTGGAAAAGAGTGCAGTCTGTAAGAATCCCTCTCCATAGAACTTCCTATTACTCTACTTCTTTCACAGCAGCCTCCTCTGCCTATTCCTGGAATTACCTACTTAAAAACATCAGAGGTTGCCGTACACTTGACACTTTTAAGTCACGCTTATGCAATTATTTGTTGCTAAATAATTAATTTTTCTCGATAACTAAATGTATTCTGTCAGTCCACCGCTGAGGTAGCGAGCTGCCTTGTCACGCAGCGGATCCGAGTTCGATCCCAGTCGGGACAGTTTTCTGGGTGAAGTTTTTATCGGGGTTTTTCCTTACCTGTAAGACAAATGTCAGGAAACTTTAAGGTCCAAACGGTCCCCGAACATCATCAATCTTATTCATCTTAGATTAAGCTTAGGATTAAGGATTCTCCTGGCGCACCGCTATCATTATCATGACCCATTATATCATCGGGGCAACGTAACCCCGCTTTTCCAGGCGCCCCAACCTCAGAAGTGGGTTACAATTACGCCAATGCCAGGAGAGAACTCCAGAAATGCCCAAAAGGACATCCTGCGGCATTAAAAACAAGTATTCTGTCATTAAGGTTTTTTTCTCATTTTTCTATCTTGGTAAGTATTATATTTGCATTTGTTAAATCTATATTAAATAAAAATATATTGTAAATAATAATTATAACCACCATGCAAAATTTTGTTTATTGTATTAATAATTTATGAACACGTCTTGAGATTTCATAGGAACAGGTTCAAACGACCTAAATCCAAATAAGTTGATGATGATGATAAGTTGTGTTCGAATGTCATTTGATTTTATACCTTAAAATACCATTTAGGTTTGATATAGCTGATTTTCCCTTATTTATCTGCCAAAGTCTGTCCCAAGCCATGTGTGAAAAGGGTGAGGAATAACAACCTCGCTAAAAACGAGGTTTCAGTATGCCCGGCTGATAGTATCCTGTGAGGCCCCTGTGTAGGGTTACAGGCAGTCCTACTGCTTCCTTTCAGACAGGCGTTGGTTCGTCAAGGGCTAAAGGAATAGAACCTTGATTAAAAATCTCCTGGTCCTCCAGGTTGGGGGTTGACGCATCAGGCTAGCTGCCTGTTGGTTTGAAAAAATGTACAGTGCTAAAAAGCCCACGAATGAAATTCCAGACTTATTTAATAAACAATGAAAGACGCTAAGAAAAAGGACCATTATTCTAGAAACGTGGAATGTACAAGAGATTAGAGATAAAATTAGGAAAATCTAATATATAAACATGAGTGTTTGTTTGTTTGTTGGTTTGTTTGTTCGTATTCTATGCGCGGCCATACCGTTGATCCGATTTTCAATGGGGTGTTGTGCAAAATGTTCAGGAGATTCCCGGGATGAACATAGGCTATAAGGGAGTTGTAATGCTCAACCCCTTCACCCATAAAAAATCACCCCTTTGTTAGCGAAAAAACGTGAAATAAAGTCCCTATTTTGACGCTTAGATGGCTTACGCTGTCTGAACCATAACAAATGCCACCAAATTAATGTACACAGAATTGAACATCTCAAAAAACTCTACAAAAAAGTCCGTGACAGCATATGATTTTCTTTTACGGATAACCTCACAATAACCATTTTTGTCTTTCATTGATTCCAAGAAGACTGGGATAAGTAGATTCCCGGACAAGCGAGCTCTGCCATATCGTTCATCCGATTGAGATGGGGCTTTTTAAAAAATGTTCAGGAGATTCCGGGGATGAACATAGGCTATAAGAGAGTTGTAATACTCAATCCCTTCACCCCTAAAAATCACTCTTTATAGTGAAAAATGTTAAATAAAGTGCCTATTTTGAAACATAAATGGCTTACGCTATCTAAACCATAACAAATGCCACCAAATTAATGTACACAGAATTGAATATCTCAAAACACTCTACAAAAAAGTCCGCGACGGCATATGATTGTCTTTTACGGATAACTCACAATAACCATTTTGTCTTTCATTGATTCCAAGAAGACTGGGATAAGTAGATTCCCGGACAAGCGTTGCTCTGCCATATCGTTCATCCGATTGAGATGGGGCTTTTTAAAAAAAATGTTCAGGAGATTCCGGGGTGAACATAGGCTATAAGAGAGTTGTAATACTCAATCCCTTCACCCCTAAAAATCACTCTTTATAGTGAAAAATGTTAAATAAAGTGCCTATTTTGACGCATAAATGGCTTACGCTATCTAAACCATAACAAATGCCACCAAATTAATGTACACAGAATTGAATATCTCAAAACACTCTACAAAAAAGTCCGCGACAGCATATAATTGTCTTTTACGGATAACTCACAATAACCATTTAGTCTTTTATTGATGCAAAGAAGATCAGGATAAGCTGATTACCGGGCAGTATATAGCAGCTCAAGGCTTGGTGGTAGAAATAATAATAGGTATTTACTGCAGTGGCCATGTAGAAAGAATTGTTTTCATGTCTTACAAGAAGTCTGTTATCGATGTTCCTATATTTTTACACTGTTAATAGGTGATAACGGTCGCAGTTGCGACCCATATAGTTTTGTACTTGCATTTTTCTTCTGGGTTATGGCTCTTCACTGTTTTGCATATCCTGTGGTGGGAGAACCATGGACTGCAACTCTTGTCACGGTTGTGTCTGAGGTTCGAATTTGGCTGCTGTCCATTCCCGTAGATCATACGCATCCGTTGCGTAGAACTCAGGTCATATCAGTTCTCTCTTCTCGTTGAGTTCCTCAGCAGTTATTTGTAGGCATCTGTTGCCGGCACGAGAAGGTCCAGGGGTGGAGCTCTTCTGTGAAGAATGGTTCCTTTGTCAGTATGTATGTTAGGCGTGAAGGCGTGTATTTTGATATGCTTAGCGCTATCTTTTAAAAAGTGTGGCTTTGACTTTCTCCATTTCCTCTAGTTTGCCTTATTTAGGTTCTTCCAAATCACGTCTAGTCCATTTGTCATGATTGGTGACTATTTGTAAGCGGAAGATTGTCATTACTGTCTTCAGGGATAGTTTACTCAGGTTTTTAATACTATTCGTTGCTATTCTGGCCGCTAAGGCCGCGTTCTTTGATGTGCTTATCGAAGTTGTAACATCGGCTCTGCAGTGTGATCCGCAGATATTTGAACTGGTTTACATTTTTCAGTGTGTCTCTCCCTTATACGGAATGCAGTCATTCGCTGCGAGTCTTCCTCCTTTCCTGAAGGTAATTTTTACTGTTTTCTTCTCATTTATTTCGAGATCGTTCTTTTCGGCCCATGCTTACGAGTTTATCGAACCGCTGTTTGAGCTTTTTCGATGTCTTGGGATGTAATCACCATTGTCATCAGCGTGATGCCAAGATTTGGACGTTTTCTGTTTCTAATTAACATTTATTTAGGGATAGCAGCGCACGCCGGGTATTAGCTAATAATGAATAAAACATATTGTCTGTAGCTAATGTTTAAATTGTAATTTCTGAATAGGCGTGTGTTTCTACACAATTATTAATGTAGGTTGTTGGTTTGGTCAATCAACATGTAAAACCTGTTTGTGGACAGTTGTGATGGTGACAGTTGAATGGAGAAGTTTAAATGACATTAATTGAAAGTCACATTCGTGATGGAATTTAATTTCATGACTATCTTCTTTCCGACTGACACAAACAGTACAAGTTATTTGAAGGTAATCTGATTCCTTGTCAAAATCTAAATCATCGTTTCTCAACCTGCAGTTCCCGATCTACTGGTGTCTTTTGAGGGACGTTCGAAAAGGTTCCGCAGTTCCCTAACGGGATAACTCCTTCATCCCTAGGGTAACATATGTCTTTGGCGTTTAATTTTTTCTCGCTTCTAAATAGCTAATTCATTGCGATCGGTTGTATCATTTTCGATGCAAATAACAGCTTCAAGTTCTCTCTCTCTCTCTTTTCTCTCTCACTCTCTCTCTCTTTCCATTTCCAACTGCAGTCTTTAGATTACAGCATCAATGAACAGGTTCGGGCTATTATGGAGGATCTTCAATAAGAAGTTAAAACTCCTATTTTGGATAATTTTGGAAGAGATTTGAATTTTATAGCTATATAGGGGAAATTAGATCCAGTGGTAGGTAGAGATCAAGAAAGGGGAAAAACTTGGTTGATACAAAAGAGATCATATATAATATACTGCATAAAACCCCCTTAAATGACCCCCATAACTAATTAACTCACTGGCATTATCGAACCCGTAGGTTCATGACCGTGCGGGACATAAACCTCTCCCACACAACCCTACACTGAGAGCTAATGTTTCCCAATCATATCTTGATTAATCGAATTCCCTAAATCATGATTAATGTTATTTTCCCACCTCAAATCTTGGTGCACCAACGGCGTTCCCCTTCAAGAAGCTTCCATGTCCCTCTTTCATTCGACTTCGTGTCACATGTCCTGCCCATCGCAGTAAATGTCCTTTAAAATAAATTTCTTTCTTTCTTGAAAATATGTTCTTTTGACCCCTATGAACCCATTAAATATAAAAATAAATTTTAATTGTCAAAATCTCAACTCAGGACCAAATAAAAAATCTCCCAATTTTTTTGAACCCCTCCAAAAACATTGGCTTCCTAGAAACCAGTAAGTACATGAAGAATCTAGTTAATCTATTCTTCAGGAGGCAGAAGGGTCCATAAAATAGTATATTACCATGCGAGATTGGGAAATAGTTTTTACAGAAGCGAGGAAAATGTTTAAATCCGAGCGATAGCGAAGTTTTTAATTTCCGAGATTCTGAAAAACGCTTCACAAAACGTTGCGTTGTACATTATTTTTTGCACAATGGTGTTTTGAAAATAATAAAAATAATAAAATAATTACATATTGTTAAAAATATTTGCGTTCATTATAAACAACTGACTGACATAACAGGTAATAGTGTTCATTAGTTGAAACTACAGGGAGGTGTACACCAATCAGTCATAAAAGGCGGCAAGTACGTCTTTATTGTTTTATTTTGTTTCAAATAAAGTTCAGTTAATTTAAAATGCAGTGATTTGTTTCGTAAAATGTATATTAACACTACGTTTAGGATATTTTTTGTATAGACCTATACATTGTACGTAGTATACATAGAGGACAGTGGTTTTTTTTCCACATGTGGTTTGTAATATGTAATATTACAGTATAGTTATTTTATTACAGAATAGTTATTTAGGTTAGCAACCCCTTAATGTAGGAAGTTGAACTTTCAATCATGGTCGCCATTGCTGTAAGTACGACAAAACGCACTATCGCGTAAAAAAAATATATTCGTACTAAAAGATAGAATTACGATCAAATTACAGGCCAATTCAAAATTAATGAGACAAACAGGATGCATCCCTGTGACTACTGTATTAAATATATTATACAAATTTAAATATAGCATGAAAAGTTAACTGTAGGCTTTCACGGCCGGCGTCTTGATCCCTATTAGATTCGTCTTCCGGGCATATAGGTCGTGCCCGAAAGACGAATCTAATAGGGATGAAAAGTTAACTCTCAAAGTTTCTATGGATATTCACAGATGTTCAAGTTGGGCTCCATTTGTGACATATCAGAGATCTATGCGATATTCAATTTGTTGCCAGACCCGTTCCAAGATAGCTTGATCAACAGAGTTAAGAGCGGTAAACTATCTGCATTAACTGCTGTAAGTCCTATTGAAATGGGGGTTCTCCATGTCCTTCACATACCCCACATGGTGTAAGGTCGAGTGACCTAGGGGCCACAACATCAGTGGCACATCATTCAATCCTGCACGACCAATGCAGCATTGTGAAAGATGCCCGTTAATATGATTAAGTAAGAGATTATGCCAATGTGGCGAAACACCACTTTACTGGAAATTAAAGTCTAAATATGCCTTTTATATCGCTGAACCCGCCATCTTTTTATTAGCTCATATGATGAGCATATATGGTATTTAATTTTTTCATCATTGCAAACCGAACACTAGAGAATTAATCTTTCATGAAATATTTGTATTTATAAAATAAATTCTGTCCGGCTTTCGTATTAGCACTTGAGGCTTCTGAGTGATTTCTTTTTTACTTGCGTGGGTTACCAGCCCAAACGCAAAACCCACAACCTGGAGGACCAGAGTTTAATTTCGGAGTTGTCTTTCTCCTAGACAGACTGCCTTACAAGGCTTACATAGCTCTGTCTGCCCCGAGCATCTGGTTTTATGGCGCCAGAAACTCGCCATTCACCCTCCATCTTTAGTAAAAACAGTCCCATCACGTGAAGGTAGAGGGCAGGGTTTGGTAGAGAGAGGCTATATTTTGCGCTATTTGGAGCCTTTTGTAGAGTCTGAGAGCTCATCCTCAGATCCGCCCCAGTCATTCTCTACCCTTTAGGGATCTGGATCTGAATCTTGGGTACTTACAAAAAAAGATATCTCACACATTCAAGCCACTGAAATGAAATTTTTAAGATCCGTAAAATGATGTAACGCATGGATAGATTACCCAATGAATCAATAAGAAATGAACTGGAGATATGTTCAATAATTTATAAACTAGAAGGGCACAAATACCAATGGAAATAACATTTAGACAGAATGGCAATACAAGATTACCCAAAATTACATTTGAAGGATGCGATTTAATCACATTTGACGAATTAGAAACATCAATAAGAAAATTGAAATGCAGAAAATCACCTGGGCCTGATAAGATAAATGCAGAACTTTTCAATCACGAGTGTTTTTATAAAATTAAGATTATTCCACATCTTTAATATGTGTGGATAACAAATAAATTCCCAAAACATGGGCTCATTTGCAAATGTTATAATAATCATTCTATCAATTTAAAAAGAAGAGACAGAAAAATAAACAAGTAATTATAGAGGAGTTCAGTATTTTGAACTCTGCATATAAAATATATGCAGGGTATATTACTGTAATAGATTAAAACCAATAGAAGATGCATGACTTTTAGAAGAACAGAATGGTTTTTAGATCAAGGACGACCCTTGCTCTGACAATATATTCACTATGAAGACAGATAATAGAAAAGAGACGACGAGAATGCAATTTACCCACATATTTAGCTTTCGTCGATCTTATACGGAATAAAAAGTCTTTAAATGCCACGAAATTATCCTTAATTTAGATAATTATTCCAGAGATGCACATTTTAATAAATCAAGAAGTTTCGACCATGGTGTACTTATCACCTACTTGTTTAAATATATATTTCGACGATGTTATCCGAAATGGAAAAAAATCAAGTCCACTAGGAATACAAATTACTAAGGCTGTACTAGGAATATTTTAAATGTATGCAGACGATCTGGTAATTTTCATAAGTCAGGTGACGATTTACCAAGAGCCATTTTACATGTTGAATCAATTAGTCCTCTATTATAATCTCAAATCTCACTTTAAAACTAAAATTATGACTTTTCAGGGCAACATGCCAGTCATAGCAAAATAGTAACGAATAATGAATAACATAACAGATGCACCTTTCAATTATCTTGGTTTCATATTAACATACACTATGATTGGGATATACTACTAATTAAACCGATACTCAATTATTGTGTCACCATAAGAAGAACCCTCCGAAAGACTCAAGAGAAATTCAGCTCAGGTTTATATAAAATTATGGCTATTCCTGTTTATTTTATATGGACTGAACCTGGGGTACTTACAAAAAAAAATAACTCCACATTCAAGCCACTAAAATGAAATTTTAAGATCCGTAAAAGGATGTACACGCATGGATAGATTACAACAATTAACATAAGAAATGAACTGGAGATATTTTCAACATACGATAAACTAAAAGAGCACAAATACCATGAAATAACATTAGAAGAAGAGACAAAACAAGATTACCCAAAAAGAGCATACCTACAAACCCAATGGAAAAAGAATCTTTGGGACGGCCAAGGAAACGATGGACTTGAGGACCGGAACAGGTCGCATTGACCTAATCCTGCAAAGGAAGAAGAAGAAGAAGAAAATAAATTCTATGTAAGTCACACAAATATTTCTGTCCGATCTCATTCATTCTGAATGAAAAAAAGAGCGATTCCTTTAATTTCCCGTTTTTGGTAACCTATACTTTCAATGGTCTGGTATTTTTCAAATGCCTTCCTTTTAATCTTTCAATAGTAAATACCGAGTTTCGTTGCGAAAATCGAAAATTGCGGCCGCTAGAGGAATTTTTATATCTTCGTTTCAAGTGAATTCCGTATCCTAATGGTCCGATTTGCTGGTTAAGGAATTCCCACCTTACTTTTTTTGTTGGTGATTGTTATATAGCCCTACCGAGTTTGTTCCAAAAATCGGCTGCTAGAGCGCTAACGGATATTTTGGAATGGTAGTTGTCGGTGTCTAGTCCATCGCTATGGTCTCGAGATAGCGTACTGGCCTTGTCACAGAGCGGTCCGAGTTCGATCCTCGGTCGGGACAATTTCCTGAGTAGGTTTTTCTCGGGGTTTTTCCTCACCTGTAAGACAAATGTCAGGAATCTTTAAGAACCAAACGGTTCCCGAACATTATCTGGCCATCTTATCTTTATCATGTGTTCCCGAACATTATCTGGCCATCTTATCTTTATCATATTCACCTCACTACATTAAACATCACTAACATCATCATCACGTATCATATAACGCGGGGCAGCATAACTCCGCCTTCCCGCCGCCCCAACCTCAGAAGTGGATTACAATAACGCCAATGGCAGCTGCAATAATTAAGTATTCAATTCTATTTTTAACAGTAATATACCTCCCTTTTCGTTTCCGCTAATTTAAAATTAGGAGAGAGCACCAGAATTATCATAATGACAACCTGGTATCATCATCATCATCTGCCTTTCAAGTATTAGGCCCAGTGGCCCGTTACGGTCTCCCGCCATCTCCGAAAAGGTCGACCCACAGATCTTCTGCCTCGAGGAATGTAGTGAAGAATTTGTTTTGGTATTCTGTGACGATCCATGCGCTGAATATGGGCTAGCCAATTGTTTTATATATTCTTGGAGGTATTCAGAATAAGTACTGATGTTTAACTCTCTGGCTATTGTTGAATTTCTTTGGTGGTCTAGAATGCTATAACCTGCAGTTCGTCGCAGAAATTTCATCTTCCGTGGCTGTAATATGACGGGCCATCCTGAGTTCTGATGATCCAAGCTTCACTGCCATAACAGATTAAGGGTCTAAACGAGAACTTTATAGATTTTACATTCTGTGTGTGTCTCTGCACGTTTGATGGTTTAAAAACTTGGTTTATAATTCTTAAAGCTTTATTATAGTTTTGTATTTTAAAGGATATATCACATTCCTCATTATAAGTTAGATTATATCCTAAGTATTTAAATGAATTTACTTGCTCTAATATTGAATTCTGAATACAAATTTTACTTCTTACTGGGAATTTTCCTTGAAAGGCCACAACTTTAGATTTTGTTGTTGATATTTCCATGTTAAATCGTTGGGCTATTATATTAAGATGATGATAATGGCCACCTGGTTACATTGGATATAAAAAAAATAAAATGTTCCGTATCTATAAAGTAGGATCCGTGAAGATCTGTAAAAATATAAAACGTCTTGTCATAATAACAACATCAATAACTTCATTCCATTACAATTCGCTAAAACACAAATTCGTCATCATCTGGGTTTGAACCTGGGACCATCGGAAAACGAGTCTCAAACGCCACTCTTACGCCAACTTGTTCGATGAAATTGACGTTCAATTTTATGGATTTCTGCGGCAACACATATGCCCCTCTTTCTAAATTATATTAAAACATCTGTATTCAACAACTAAATACTATATTAGTATAGAAATTCAAGAGTTCTTCAACAACAAGTGGTTAATTAATAAATAGTTTTCCTAATAGATTAATGAATGCGCAACGTAAGCTGTAAAATATTTTAATAAAAAACCTAAATTTAATTAATGGTTACAATTATAACACATTGCAACATTGTATTTCTTTGACATATGGAAGTTTAAGAGAACTGACCAACTCCAAATTTGTCACGGACGCAGTTCTCAGGGCAGTGAAAGTCTGGATATTCCCACGTTAGCCTGAGAACTGTCCAATTTCAAGAAAATGAAAACCAAAACAAGGAGAAAAATAAGAAACCCGTGGGAAATACGTCAAGTAGAAAACAAAACATTACAAATGCTAATAAGACACACCTCACACGATAAAAACAAACTAAATGTATGCTTCATTAGTATTTGTCAGAATATGTTATGGGTAAGAACTGTCGGATAGTAATCGTGTATTAAAATGAGACATTGGTCTAAATAGTTTATTCACAACGAATTAGCTAATTGTCTTAAGTGTCACATATTTGATTTCGCTAAAGTATTTATTAAGTTTTTATTTTCCTTACGGCTTATTCCATCATAACTAACAAGATATTTAACTTACATTTTAAACTGTTGTGCTTATAGATGCAGAATTTCAACAATTTTTAAATTTAAACATTTCTTATTTCTATCAGATAAATATGGCTTCATATCCTATAATACACATTTATTTTTCTTCTCTTGCTGTATATTTTGAAAATGTCTGGAGTTTCAAATGTAAAGACACAACACACACACACACATATATACAGTGTTTTGCCCTAGGGCAGGTGTTTTAACTGCAATCATAGCATTTTCATGCTATGCTTTGAAGCTTTACTAGGGAATTACAGGTATGGTAAGCTTCCGGTTGATTTCCACACCGAGGGATGATAATGATGGCCAGATGATGTTCGGGGACCGTTTGGGCCTCAAAGATACCTGACATTTGTCTTACAGGTGAGGAAAAACACCGAAAAAAATACCTCAACCAGGAACCTTGTCCCGACTGTGAAGCGAATCCGGGTCCCCTGCGTGACCCATGCAGAACGCGACCTAGAGACCAACAGCAGTGAATATATATATATTATATATATTTCCTCACCTGTAAGACAAATGTCAGGAAAACTTTAAGGCCCAAACGGTCCCCGAAATCATATGGAAATCGCAATCATCATCATTCATATTCACCTTATCGTCATCATCCTTCATCGGCGTGGAAAGCAACTGGAAGCTACCACACCTAAAATTCCCTAGTAAAGCTGCAAAGCATAGCAGGAAAATGCTATGATTGTAGTGAAAGACCTGCCTTCAGGCAAGAATTACTATGGATGGATATATATACTAGAAGTCCCGGCCACGCGTTGCTGTGGCTAAGGTATACGTTAAAAATTTTAAATTAAGTTGCTGTCTTTCAGCCAGATTACTTAAAACTAATACTTACACACGAAATTAATAATATTGAAAATAAAATAAACACTGAACACACTTAAATTATTAAATAATCAATATTTGTAATTCAATTTAAATTCGCGGTTGCAACAAAAAGCACAGTCATCTGGATCTCTCTTTGTTAAATAATAAACCAATTACCTTACCAAATTACCTTACACCGCCATCTGTTAGAACTCACAGATAATTATAACTCTTTGTTAAATAATAAACAAATAATTTGCAATAAAAATAATGCTACTATAAATTTAGTTATAAACTACCCTAAATCTCAAGTTGGATCAAACTGCATACAGTGTGCAAAATTTTATTAAAATCGGTTCAGTAGTTTAGGATTCCATCGCGGACAAACAACGTGACACGAATTTTTTATATATTAAGAATATACAACACCATACACACACACACACACACACACACATATATATATATATATATATATATATATATATATATATATATATATATATAAAAAATAAGAAATAAAACCATCATATGAAAAAAATTAATACTAAATATTCAATTGATTATTATCTGTGATTGACACATGTAGATGTGAGGCCAGCAGACGGTTGGTAGGTTAAGGGCCTTCTAGGCCTGTGGCGACATGGAATTTAATTTTATATTACATAAGATACATGCAATTAAATTGGTATGGGCATGTACAACTTATTCAAGAAGATAGGTTACCCAGAAAAACATTGGAATGGTGTTCACCTGGAAGAAGAAAGAATGGAAGACCTCGAAACTCGTGGATACAAGAAATTAAAACTAGAATGAGAACAAGAAGATGGAGGATATGGAGTGGATGAAAATAAACGAGTAGAGAAGGAAAATAAAATTTTAGGCACAGGCAGATGTGTAAACATTGAAAATCTGCATATAAAAATAATTATATATATATATATATATATATATGGCATGTTTGCAGCTTTACTAGGGAAATATTTCATTCCACACATTCTTTTGCATCAAAAGATCTTAAGAAGGTCTCGAGGGGCCCAAACTTGGAAGTGAGGAGAGTGGATTTGGCTAAGTTAGACCCTCCGGACTTCACCGAATTCACCCCAGAGGTTAAATATCAGTTCCATTAGGGTTTTTGACCAGATCAAAGATCCGGAAATCGCAATTAGCCTCTGCTAATAGGACCTATACACATTAAAATGGGTTTTAAATATACATTTTGACCAAACGAAATACATGTTAATGAGAGGTGAATAAAAAAAGATCTGGATTTAGAAGGCGGACATGGAAAAATAAAACTATGTAACAAATATATGTATATATATATATATATATATTATATATATATATATATATATTTATTTATTTATTTATTTATTTGGGGACAAAAATTAGTGCAGATGGAAGTCATGATGCTGAAATTAATGAGAGGATAAATAAGAGCAAATCTGCAATATCAAAATTAAATTGTGTTCTATGGGATGGGAATATATGTTCTAAAACAAAAATTAAAATTTGTTAATATAATAAGGACTACAATGGCACACGGAGCAGAAACATGTCAATTAAAAACTAGAACAATAAGTAAATTGAATATTGCAGAAATTGATTTTTGGAAGCGTTCAGTTGGAAGTTCTAGAAGACATAAAATAAGAAACATGTAATTAAAAAAATATAAATGTTTAATTAAACTTCAATTTGAGATTTAATTAAAAAAATGAAACTAGTATATAGTCATGTCAAAAGAATGAATGAAGACTGATTTCCAAAAAGAATACCGAAATGTGTACCACTTGGTAGAAGAAGAATAGGACGCCCAAAAATAACTTCCATTGATGGTGTTTTGAGCAGCATGAGGGAACATTATTTGACGATGGAGATTGGAATGATAGAGAGTTAATTGGGCGCAGGAAGATGTAAAATCTTTTAATATATATATATATATATATATATATATATATATTATATATATATATAGAGTGTGTGGTGTGTGTGTGTGCGTGCGTGCGCGAGAGAAAGAGAGAGAGAGAAACAGAGAGAGCGATAGAAAGATGTGAGAGAGAAAGAGAGAGAGAGAAGAAAGAGAGAGAGAAAGAGAGAAAGAGAAAAGAGAGAGAAAGAGGAAAAAGAGAGAAAGAGAGAGAGAAAAAGGAGGAGAGAAAGAGAGAGAAAAGAGAAAGGGAGAAAGAGAGATGAAAGAGAGAAAGAGAGATGAAAGAGAGAAAGAGGAGAGAGAAAGAGAGAGAAAGAGAAAGAGAGAGGAGAAAGAGAGAGAAAGAGAGAGAGAAAAGAAGAGAGAAAGAGAAGAGACGAGAGGAAAGATAAAGATAGAGAGAGAGAAAGACAGAGAGGAAAGAGAGAGAGAAAGAGAAAGAGGATTCAAAGAGAAAGAGAGAGAAAGAAAGAGAGAGAAAGAGAGAGAGGAAAAAGAAAGAGAGAGAAAGAGAGAGATGAAAGAGAAGAGAGAGAGAAAGAGAAAAGGAGAGAGGAGAAAGAGAGAAAGAA
>JASPKZ010006229.1:5000-17892 GCA_030220185.1 Diploptera punctata | reverse complement strand
TCCTGACATTTGTCTTACAGGTGAGGAAAATCCCGATAAAAACGTCACCCAGAAAAACTGCCCCAACCGGAGATCGAACCCGGGCCCGCTGTGTGACAAGGCAGCCGCTACCTCGAGACCATAGCGGTGGACACACACACACACACACACACACACACACACACACACACGCACATTATATATGTTATAACTATATTTTTGACTTTGGCATAAAGGCAAATATGATATGGAAAGAAAAATGAATACATAAGTCGGGATTTGAATCCGAGTCTCTAAACTCTGTACGTTTAGCGCTCTAGCCATCAGAGCCACTTAAGTATCCCAACACAAACATACATTTTTCTTATATATGTAGTATTCTCAATTCATAATATATTTGCCTTCATTGCCAAATGTCAAAAATATAGTTATAACATCTAAATATGCAAGCATTATTGCTATAAAGTAAATATTCTCTTTAAAAAATTGCTTGCCTGTTATGGTGGCCGCTAGATAACATTTGGAACGATTTCCCGCTACCTCTTGTGTGAATTGAGAATACTACATATATAAGAAAAATATATGTTTGTGTTGGAATTCTTCAGTGGCTCAGATAGTTAGAGCGCCAAAGGCAGAGCTTAGAGACTCGGGTTCAAATCCCGACTCAAGCATTCATTTTTCTTTATATATACAACTCTAGCGCCTGGCAACCTAATAGTATTTTTTTAAACTGGTTTATTTTCCAAGACGTCTAATTGATTCATGGTTTTGATCCTGTACACAGAGAGTGTTTCTTTATGCATTAGTATCCTGTTTTGGTCCCATTCTCTCTCCCCCCTCTCTCTCTCCCTCTCTCTCTCTCTCTTTTTCTCTTTCTGTCTTTCTGTCTTTCTCTCTCTTTCTCTCTATCTTTCTCTCTCTTTCTCTCTTTCTCTCTCTTTCTCTTTCTCTCTCTCTTTCTCTCTTTCTCTCTTTCTGTCTTTCTCTCTCTCTGACGAAGCACACTTTAATTTCCATAAAATACTATTTTATAGAAGTTCTGTGTAGGATATTCAGATTCTATGAAATAAAATGAAAAGAAAAATAATATAAATTTAATATAAAGTTATTTAATATTTTAATTATTTTTGAAACGTTTTAAACTCATTTATATCTATATTGTTTTAACAAAGTTGTATTTTCAATTTTAATATGTTTCTAACCACCTATCACGGGCAGTGATTACTTAAAAATATGTAAATTGCGTGTAGAAAAAAAGGCTTGACGTTTAAAAAAATATTTGATTTGTAGTCAATATCAATTAAAACAGCTTTGAGGCTGAATGTTATATATATAGGCTTTAAATTAATTTTGATGCTCTGAATTTTAGTAATTAATGAAATGTTTGTGAATTTTTTTATGACATGACATAATAATTTTCGTAATAATAAAGCCTACTTCATATTGTTTGCACATCATTTTAAATTGATTTAAAAACTTTTATATTTGACCAGATTATCGGAAACAATTTACAATATAAAATGAGAAATATTTGAATACTTGTAGAATGCTAAAAACATGTAATTTAGCCAGCATGTGTTTTATTGTTTATGTACAATTGAAATAAACTATATTTAAATTATTTTAACTCTTCAAAGCTCACAAAATCTAGTATAATACAACATAAGTATCAATACTTTTAAAATTCAAATTAAAGCACCTTTGAGGTTATGAAATACTTAATACTTACTTAATACAGGCTTTCCACTTTACAGCAGTTTGCCTTTGATTCCTGCATTCCAGAGATTCCTTCCCATTGCCCATCTTCCATACCCCTCTTCATCATGGCATCATATTTTACCTCATACCATGCTCTTCTACTTCTTCCCCTTCTCCTTCTGCCTGGTACCATCCAATCCAACACTTGTTTAGGCCACTGGTCTTCCGGCATCCGTTGTACATGTCCATACCATTGTAGAGCTCTCTTTGTTATCCTATCGATAACAGTTTCTTGTGCATCCATTTCTTGTCTGATATATGTATTTCGAATATGTTGTAGCCTGGATATTCTCATACTTCTCCGTAATCCATCCATTTCTGTCGCCAAGATTCTTTTCTGCATCCTTTCATTTATTGTCCAGCTTCCTGATCCATATGTAAGTATACTTTCTATTATTGTCTGTATAATCCCTTTTTTTGTTTTTCTGGTCAAATTTGTATTCCATAAAATACCATTCAGGGATCTAATCGCCTTCCTTGCAGAATTTACTCTGTTAATAATATCTTTGTCACAAGTACAAGGTTATGTAATACGATATTAAATATAAAATTGTTACCTGGTAAGGCAGTCGTCCTCAACTAAATTATTAAACTTCATAAAGCAATTCCAACAACCTAATTAGCTAATTCGATTAGGAAACAAGATAAAAACATTAAAATCGCATTCAAAACTAATAATAAACTCAACATCATATCCAACAAAATATAAATTACAAATAAGTGCGAAAATAGAGGTGTTTATAAACTAAAATGCAATAATTGGGAAAAGTTCTACATAGGCAAAACAACAAGAAATTTCAACAAAAGATATTCTGAGCATTTCAAAAATTTTATTAATAACGAAGAAAAATCAAGTTGTGGCAGCAAACACAAGCACAGGCCAACAATTCGATAAAATCGATAACCATATGCAAGTACTACACAGAGATTAATATAAAATTATAGAATATTCACCTGAAAGGTCCGTCTCCTCAACTTAATTAATCATTTAACTGTAGCGCTTTCGGGACTTGTCCCATCAGAGTTTTGAATCCTGCCGATGATGGGACAAGTCCCGAATGCGCTACAGTTAAATGATAAATTAAGTTGAGGAGACGGACCTTTCAGGTGAATATTCTATAATTTTATATTAATTTTGAATAAACCTCAACGGAACACATCATGAATCTTATAAAAGTTGACTACACAGAGAGTATAACAACAAGGATTAGCATCCTTGAAGATATAGAGATTCTAAAAGAAGCAACGAATGCTGACCTACTCACACCCGTAGCCATAAACCCGATATACAATCTATACAATAACATCAGTACCAGTTAAAATGCAGAAGATGGAACATTGTTTATGAAAGGCCTCCATATTGGAATTACTTGATGAAGTTTAATAATTTAGTTGAGGACGACTGACTTACCAGGTACCAATTTTATATTTCTTTGGCATCATGCATGAAACCAATAACCCTCATTTAAGTAGTTCTAAGAAAATGAAGATTCATGCATGGAGGTTTGCTATCTGAAGTGAACCTCCAATGTGTTGTCCATCTCTGGATCTTCTGTTTAACTAATTGTACAGCAATCAATTTGAGGGATGATAAATGACAGCTCCAACATTACATTAATATATTAACTCATTTTTTTTTTAATTTGAGGGTTATGGGTTTTATACATGGTGCCACAGATTCCATACCTTACATCATAAGTAGTACTTCATAATTAAAATTATTTTTAATCAGTGCCAGCATGCTGTCATTATGTTTATTGTATTCTCTCCTGACATGGCGTACTTGTAACCCACCTCTGAGGCTGGTTACGCTGTCCCTTGATATGAAAGGTGATGAGATGGCAATTATGCGCCTGGAGCGGCATTAATCCAAACTAATTCTAATTAGGCGAATATGATAATGATGACCAGATGGTGTTCGGGGAAACGTTTGGGGCCTTAAATTTTTTGACATTTGTCTTACAGGTAAGGAAAAGCACCCAAAAAACCTCACCCAGAATTAAAAGTATGGGATACACAAATCAACGAACATGATTTAATTATATCACCAACACTTAGAGGGTCCATATACGACTCAGTGGTGATTACTGTCATCTATTAAGAATTTTGCGCATGATTTTTTTATTCAGGCTTGCGTTATATTACGAGCCTGAAAATCGTCAGACTTGGTACCCACGATTAAAGTCCCTCCCGGAGGACTCGACCCTTGGTCTGTTTTTAATTCTAAAAAGCTATCAACACCTGCCGGGTTTGAACCCGCGACCTATGTGACCAGAGATAAATGATGATAAAAAATAATTCATACTTAAAAACTATGCAATTATGTATTACTTCCATGCTGTATCCTCGGGACTGGAGGCAAATATAATAATAATATAATAATAATAATAATAATAATAATAATAATAATAATAATAATAATAATAATAATAATAATAACAATAATAATAATTAATAGTAGGTTTTGGAGGTTTGGCACGAGTAGACGGCAGCAGCTGTAAAAACCCAAAGATAGATAGATAGAGAATAATACATAATAAAAAGAAATTAGAAACATAATGGAAGCAGAAGAAAGCATAATTGAAAGAATTGAGGAGAAGGGATTAAAGTGGTTAGGACATGTTTTAAGAATGAAAAATGAGCGATGCCTGAAGCAACTATATCAATGGCCTCCAACCAGAAAGAAGAAAGAGGGAGACCAAAGTTAGCACGGAAGGAAAACATGAAGACAGTAATGCAAGCAAGAGGGCTAAGCATTGAAGATGCCCAAGATCGTACGCTTTGGAAGTTTGGCACGGAAAGAAAGCTGGAACTGTAAAAACTCGAAGATAGATTAATAATAATGGTTACTTACTTACTCACTGGCACTATCGAACCCGCAGGTTCATGGCCGCCCCGACATAAGCTCTCCATACATCCCTATCCTGAGCTAATGCTTTCCAATCATTCCCTGTATAATCTACTTCCCTCAAATCATTGTTAATGTTGTTTTCCCACCTCATTCTTGGTCTACCAACTGGGCGTTTTCCCTCTGGCTTTCCTACAAGAAGCTACCATGCACGTCTTTCATTCCCCATACGTGCAAACATGTCCTGCCATCGCAGTCTATGAGACTTAACTGTTCTTATTATATCTGGCTTCCTATAAAGACCATGTAGTTCATTGTTACGTAGTCTTCTCCATTCACCTGTCTGTTCATCTCTCTTTGGTCCAAAAAATTTTCCTAAGAACTTTATTCTCAAATACTCGTAATCTCCTTTCCTCCCTTAAAGAAGAGTCCATGTTTCGCACCCATATAATATAACTGGTAGAATAATAGTTTTATATATTTTCAGCTTAACGTTTTTTGAAATGAGTTGGGACATCAAAAGTCTCTGCAATGCATAATAGCACGCATTTCCAGAATTGAGCCTATGTTTAATTTCTTTGTGCGTCTCATTCCTATTTGTGATTATTGTTCCTAGGTACTTGAATTCAGCCGCTTCCTCAATTTCCTCAATTCCCTCATTTGTCCATTTCCATTATATACTGAATTTCTACGTGTGACCATATATTTAGTTTTGTAATAGTAATAATTCTAATAATTAATAATTTATACTTTAAAAACTACATATTTATATTACATTCATCCTGTATTTCTGTATTGATGATTTCACTTTCATATGAATAAACGTGGAAATTATTATAACCGTATATAAATTTATGTTATATTCATATATAAAGTTTGTTTTAAAAACATTTATGAACTAACACTTTATGTTCCTACGTAATTCTGAATTTTTGTTTAAAATGTGGGATGAGAAAGTTGTTATAATTAATTTAAAATTTCACGAATTTTAAAACGTGTTTCACGTTTAGCTGTTAAAATTAAGAGAAACTAAAAAAAAATAACGTTACTGTAAAATCCACAAACTGTAATTCAACGCACCTAACGAAAATTCTAAGAGACCGCATTAACGTATATATTCTATTAGAGTAAAAGCTTGCATCTGAGAGTGTTTTAAAATAGATGGAAACTGTAAACCATATTCAATTGTTTTATTACGACTTTTGTTTCTGACACTTTCAGAAAATTAAATTCAACTCTCGTTATTTTCTCTCGTAAAGAGATTTTAATCGCAATGCAAATAAAACGTTGTTTAAATAAGATTTACGATGCGCAACTATTTTTCAGTTAATGTTTAATTTATTTGAAATCGTGTGTTTTTGAAAATGTTATTATATAAATGGGTTAGGCAGTAATTAGACTTGTTGTTCTGTGAAAGTTTTTCGGATTTAATGAATGAATGTAAAAATTAAAATGTATAAAACTGTGTAGTAGTATTAGGTGATAGCGAGGAGATTCTAAGTAAGGACCAACACGCACACACTATTCAGTATCACTAATATAATGGGACTAGAATTAAACACCAATAAAACTAAATGTATATTCACACATATAAATGGGTCCTAAATTATATAATGGAAGTGGGCAGTTAATGATAATTGAGGGAAATTTTGTAAAAGTGACTGAATTCAAATACCTAGGAGCAATAATTACAAATAGGTATGAGATGTACAAATAAATTATAGATAGATAGATCATCGGTTGATTAATGTCTTTGACATCATCCAATTCCTAATAGCCAATTTTGTCGGTCCATCCAATCTCCTGGTTGTAGATGTTTCTCCTTCATGTATAAACATATTCCCTGACTCCAGGAGGTTTTAGGTCTTCCTCTGCTTCGTCTTCCCTCAGGTTTCCATTCCAAAACAGATTTTGCTAGTCGATCCTCTTCCATTCGCTGGACATGTCCGTACCATCTTAATTGCTGAGTTTTAATATAATCTAAAATAGTGTCATGAATCTTCATTTTCTCCCTTGTAACTGAGTTCCTATTTTTTTCTCTTCTTGAAATTCTTGCTGCCCTTCGTATAAAATTCATTTCCGTTGCCAAAAGATACTTATTTGTTTTTGTTGTTAATGGCCAAAGTTCTGCTCCATAAGTAATGATACTTTTAACAATTGTATGATATATATTCATTTTATTCTTATTACTTATATTTTTATCCCACAATATTCCATTGAGGCAAGCAATTGCAAATTTTCCTTTATTATTTCTATTTCTTATTTCCTCTTCATAACTCCCATTTTTATTTATTTTAATTCCTAAATATGTGATCTCACTACAAGATTTTATTGTTTCTCCAGTCTCCAAAATTAAATTTTGTTCTGGTTCACCAATTGATAAATATTTTGTTTTTTCATGTTCAAAATTAATCCCCATTTTTCGTATTCTTCTATTAATTTTCTAGTCATGTATTCTAAATCTTCATAGTCTTGTGCAATTAACAATTGATCATCTGCAAAATGTAAGTTGTATAACGTTTTGTTGTTTGAAATAGGAATTCCCATGCTTGAACATTTTCTCCTCCAATTCTTTAATATTCATGTACATATATTTTTAAACAGAGTCGGTGATAGACAACAACCTTGACGAAGACTTTAATTATCGTAAAACCATGTGACAATTTACTGCCAATTTTAATTTTAGACATGCAATTGTCATATAAATTTTGTATAGTTTTAATTATTATACAAATAAATTATACACAGGTTAAATTCTGGAAATGCATGCTATTATGCATTACAGGGACTCTTGTCGTCCTAACTCCTTTAAAACAAGTTAAACTGAAAATATATATAAGTTATTCAACAATTTATATTAAATGGATGTGAAACATGGATTCTTACTTTAAGGGAGAACTTTAATGTCCTTGTGTGGTCAAAAAAGTGTGTGTGTTAGTGTGTTATCCAAAAAAGTATTTTTTGCGCTATAGTGCGTTTTGTCGTACTTACCAGCAATGGCAACCATTATTGAAAGTTCGAATTCCTACATTTCAGGGTTGCCAACCTAAATAACTATACTGTAATATTACATTTACACCCACGTGCGGGAAGTAAAACCACTTCCCTCTATATATACTACGTAATATGTATATTCACAAAATATCCAAAATACAGTGTTAATATACATTATATGAAACAAATCACTGCATTTTAAATGAACTGAACCTTATTTGAAACAATATAAAACAATAAATACTTACTTACGGCCATGTTATCAATAATTGTTCTCAAGCCCTCCTGTTGTTTTAACTAATAAACATTGTCCACACTGTTAACGTTAGTCAGTTGTTTATAATGAACGCAAATATTTCCAACAAATATGTTATTATTTTACTATTATTTATTATTTTGAAAACACCATCGCGCAAAAATAATGTACAACGCACGTTTGTGAAGTGTTTTACAGAATCTCGGAAATTAAAAACCTCGCTATCGCTCGGTTTTTAAACATTTTTCCTCGATTCTGTAAAACCCATTTTCCAACCTTGCATCGTAATATACTGTTAAATAATAATATAGTACTTTTCCTTATCCATCTTCCTCAATTTGAATTGATTTTTATTCAAAACACTTCGTTAAATTATTAAGTCATGAAGGCATTTCAAAATCATTATTTAATAATTTAACGATTTTTTAAAAATACAAATCAGTTCTAATTGAGGAAGACGGATAAAAAAGTACTATATTATTATTTATAACATTTTAGTACATAACTTCAATTGCGATTAAAATAATTAGGGAAAAGATTTTGAGGTGAGGCACGTTTCCAAAAATATAGCTGTTTTCATACCAATAGTTCAATATATGTATTTGGTGGATGCAATGAAGCGAAATGAACACACTTTGTTGCACCTTTTCGTAAGATTACTATATTTCGCCCCTTTTCCCTCTTCTTTTATGCTTCAGCACCTTTTCCTCCACTCTTCGCTGCGTATTTAAAAGATACGACAGAAAAAAATTATATTTTTTTTCTTTTTGACCAGCTTTTTTAAATTTTCAATCAGAAATCAACAATATTAAATAAATATTAAAACATAACTGTTACAAACCCAACTGGATTTGTTAGGCTTAAAGGACCTTCGGGACTTGGAAAATCTGGTAGCGTTTATCTAGCCGAGCGTTAGTATGAGGATGTACATTTTACATGTTTTGAAATAAACAAATGGAGTCTTATTTTAAACTATTTTATTACTAAAGTATAAATAATTTGAAACCCTTAGTATCTCTAGCCCTAAATCTAATCTAAGCCTATATTAAAAACTACAGTACTTTCCTGGGGGGGTTGAGAAGAGGGAGTTGTGGAATTTTTAAATCTAACCAAATCTACATGATTAAAAATGTTATATCCCTTTTCTAAAATATAGTTTCAAAAAAATGTTAATGGTACTTGATACAAATATAAAAGAAATGGACTACATTATTAAGAAAAATGGTCGGTGACTTACCCTTCAGCCGTTTACACACACAGACAGACACGAGACCCTCACTTCTCAAGTGTTATATATTCAATTTTGACCTCGAATTACCCTAACTGTACCAACTAACATTCCAATGAACTAAATGTAGGGATGTTTACAGTTAGCTTAAACAAGACTTTGCTCTGAACTATACTCTATCTCAACAGACTTTGAATGTCTAAACTCTATTTCAAAAGACTTTGCTTAAATAATTAAAATAATCTATAAAACAATAAAAAAATCTATATAAAAGACTATGTATTCATAATAATAACTTATGTAATTTATACCCCAGAAACAATGGTCAATGTACAGTGTGAAGTCAGCAATAGTAAATAATAAATTAATATTAAAGTATAATTTATGTAAACCACCAATAATTTATATTCCAGCAACAATGGCCAACCTACAGCTGTGAAGTCAAATTTAAATTTCAACAGTGTTGCTGTAACAGTTTAACATAAGTTCAGTTAGCACTGGCAATAATTTAACAGTTACCGACTTGTTGTTGGCTGTGTTTTACTAGTCTGAAACACAACATATTTTTTTTAGTATTACAACTGGGTTTTCACGACAATAATATGGCGAATGTTAAGAAGGATAAGTTGTATGCACTTTCGCAGTAATTTAAAACGCAATTTATCGAAACTGATGGCATCATTCTTCGATGTTCCATCTGCGAAGTAAATATGGCAATAAACTAAATAACTATGAATTACCTCTTATGGACTCTATAAAGTAGAAAAATGTGTTGCAAAATTATATTCATATTATATCAACTGAGTTCATGTAACTGGTGTAAACCTTAATTCAATTGTTTCAGCAGCACCTTTTTTACTCCTTTTTGTATGTATTTTCAGAACATTTTTCCCCCAATTTTACGACCAAAATTTGCACCTTAAGATCTTTCCCTAATAATAATGCATGTTAAAAAAGTTGGTTATCCAAAAAAGTTTAAAATCTCTCTCCGGACATGTCATTCCTTTGTAAGGCGTGTGCGCCGTGTATAAAAAGTTGGCTTCTTCTAAGGTGATATGTTAAATAACGATGTAGAAGAGGTACTTTACAGATATTTTAGAAACAATGAATTAGTTTTGAATGCACATTCACGATATTAATTTAAACGCTGAGATTAGTTTATCTGGAGTTAGAGAACTCGGCGGTAAATCAAATCACTCATGCAAAGCAGGATTATTTGCCTGGAATACCTGTGCCCTTTATCCTGGGTTGTCCCTCACATATCATTTCAGTTTAACCGATTGTCTTTTCATCAGTAAAGCTGCAGTGGCTAGTTATTCCATTAATACGAGCAGAGTTGCGCCTGACATGATAATACCCTGATAACTCGCATAATCTCAAGTTCAGCCCCCCATTTGTTGACTCGCATACAGGTTTGAAGCTCTGTTTGTCCGATGATGCGTACACATGTGCACAGGTTTTGTTTGAAGGCTGGTTTATCAGACAAGGAGAGAAGAACAGGCCAGCAGCAAGATGAAGAGAGGGATACCGTTTGTATAAATGTGTGTCCAAAGCTAAATAGATGCCAGCATGTACATTTGCATCAGACAAGTGATTTCCAAAGTGTTCTCCGTCTACATTTTAATTGTGGAAAAGGGGGATATGTTCTTTTTAATAATAATAATAATAATAATAATAATAATAATAATAATAATAATAATAATAATAATAATAATAATAATAATAATAATAATAATAATAACAATAATAATAATAATGATAATAATAATAATAATGAACGAATGAACGCAAATAGGCTTACAAAACAGATAATGGAATTCTACAAAAACAGAAGTAAAACTCCAGTGGATACTATGAAATGGATTGATGAAGTCAAAAAGGACTTAAAATTGGCAGGAATTACTAAAGAAGATATCCCAAACAGAGATATATTAAGAATTAAGGTGAATAAGTGACAAGTTGACCAAGAGGACAAACCGAAGGAAAAAACTGGAACAACTTTGACAGGTGATAGAAAACAAGCTCATAGCGAAAGAATGAAAGCAATTTGGGCTCAAAAGAAACGCCTCTAAGTACTTTGCGTAGTCCTACATGGGCTCATCCGCAATCAAAATAATAATAATAATAATAATAATAATGTTTTATTTATTCTGGCAGAGTTATGGCCACAAAGCCTTCTCTTCCACTCAACTAGCACAATTAAAAAAAATTGACAATGTAGATATACACTATACCAGTTATAAAGAGTTAAAGATATATTAAATATTGTAATGTAAATTTCATATACAAACAACATTTTGTACGATAATAACAATAATAATACTTACGATAATGATGATAATACTACCACTAATAATAATATAATGATAATAATAATAATAATATAAATATGATAAATTATACGAGGAACATAAATTAATATATGTACCTTACAATGGGTAATTCAGAGAAAAAAATAAATGTGTTTGAGTAATTGATAAGTTTTTTTAAACAATGAAGTGGCCCGGGACATTTAAAATACATAGGGTGTTAAATCTCGGGTTGTTGTTTAAAAAAGAGATTGTCCATCCCAATTTTATCTCTTTACACGTCAAGAATTCAAAATAATGAGATACCATGAAATACACTAATCACCATTGTCACTATAAGGTATTGCTATATAACAACAAAAAAATGTTAATTTTCAACTTCATCATCATCATCATCACTCCAAGGATTAGGCAATTGCCCGTTCCGACTTCATATTGCATCAGCCCAACGTCTTCTAGGTCTTCCAACATCACGCCTTCCTCTTGCTTGATAATTCCTTTTATGACAATCCGGCTGATTTCCATGAAGCTTCTCAGTAAGATAAATGTCTCCTGGAAGCGTTACGAGCGCTTCGCAGGACAAGGATGGTGGAAGGGCTGCTTCCTCTGAGCCTCCAAACATGCTCCTCTGGGTATCCACCCCCCAAGAGAGGGCTGCTTCTTCCGCTCTTCAAGCCCTACAAGTTTAGCTGTGCTATTCCTTGCCGCCCTGTTGACCGTTGAAGACTTGACTTGACGAAGATGTGGCCGCCCAATATGGATACAGACGCCATTCCTTCGTTGTGAGCTATACTTAGTTCCCCTCGCCTCTTACCCACCAGCAAGATTAACCTAAGTCAATCTTCCCCAGTAGAGTCGTCTGGTTCATCGGGTACTAAGCCCCCCCACCACGTCAAGGTGATAGCTCCTGGGGGGGATTTTCAACTTAGATAACTAATTTTTCACAATTCTGGAGATATCTCTCTTTACTCACCTACTCGACAAATATAAAATCTACTGTCCAGATCGTCATTAAAATTTGCGGCTATCTATAAGAATTAAAAAAAAACTAATATTTTTCACATTTTTTAAAATTTATTCAATTTCGGGCAGCCATCAAATTATTGGGGAACCAGCAGGTTCCTTGGTTCATACGCTTAAGTCGGAAATAGTGGCTTCAATTCTCTGTAGGGTGTTTTTCTTTTCTTTTTATGTATAGTAGATTCGAGCTGTTATTCCTTTCTGTATACATTCTTCCATTAGTTTAACTTTAATTGTATTTAATTTTATTGTATTATTAGACATAATTTTCATTATTGTTCAGTTCGACAAATAATTAATTGTTTAGTATGTAATATTATTGTAATTTTTTGTATTCAAATGTAACATATGTTTGTCCAGGTGGGTGGAAGAGAAGCCCTTTACTCCACCAGGCTAAATAAATCTATTCTATTATACTATAACAGTCTCGTGATCCAGTAAATGCCAAATTACTATTTATCAGAAATTAAAAACAAACGAATACTAATCCGTGTAGTGTT
>JASPKZ010006228.1:0-48000 GCA_030220185.1 Diploptera punctata | reverse complement strand
TCCAATACGATAAAGATGTGATTTATTTTTTCCATGACCAGTTACCATTTCAGAAAATTCTGGAGTTATTTCACATTTAAGTTTTAATCTGTCTCTGACTGATGGGAAGAACTTCTTACATGTGGCTCCTTTATCTGCGTTGTCCCATTCGTTCTGCCATTTAATGGTTCCTTCTTCTTTTATTTGGGCAACTATTGATGATTTAGGTATTTTTATATATTCTACGGTTACGCTGGTTTCTGTTGCAGCATGTTTTGCCAATTGATCTGCCATTTCATTCCCATAAATTCCAACATGTGTTTTTATCCAGCCGAAATGTACTATCCAATTTTGTTCTCTGAGTTTTGCTATTGTTTATCTTATTTTTGATATGATATATCCCTGTTTGAAGTTGTTTTTAATTAGGTCGAGAGTAACTTGATTATCTGTATAAACTGCAACAAGGCTTTTTTCAGAGCTGTTTTGGTCAATTTGTGGTATTGCTTCTAGAGCTTTAAGAATTATTATTATTATTATTATTATTATTATTATTATTATTATTATTATTATTATTATTATTATTGGCTGGTATAAAGCTGACGTGTCTCATTTTGTTGGGAGTGTTGCTAATCTTCAGATTTGATTTAAAAGCGGTGATTGCAATGCATTGTGCGGTTTTTGAAATGAGATTTCTAACGAAAGCCTTCGTCAAACATTATTGGGCTGTCCCCTGTGTGGACGGACACCTTGTCACGATCTTTGTATTACAAGTTTTGAAGAACTGCCGCTGACACTAGCATAATCACGCTTTAACATTGTTCTTGCGACTGACGTGTTTCAATCGTTAATAATGACATCGCGAATAAGGGCCTTTTTGGGTTTCCTGCAGAATGTAAACTGTATTGTATATGTTTCAAGAAATAAAAAGGTTTTATTTTTTACACATTTCAAAATATTTTAACCCTCTGGTAATCACTAGATTAGCGTCACGGCCACTGAGAGACAACCCTCAAATGCTTTGATAAAGTTTCCCGACAATAATAAAATTGTAAAAAAAGAAATAGAATCTGAAAATGAATTTCCTGAAGTATGTAGCTGGATTTATATAGTTTAGTATTCCCACTACAGGCCTCAGGAGGCCCTTCGGGTAGTAGGAGGTTAAGGCTCCCACTTTTTCTGGACAATCGGTATTTGATGTCAGCCGGGTTGTCAGCCCTGCGTGACGGCCGCCTTTCCCCAGAATAAGCGTCTGGCACTCATTTCCGTTAGAGGTTGAGTCGATCCCAGGGCCATAGTGCCGCCAGAAGGTTTGGGTCAGTTTAAAAATCCTGACCCCACCGGGACTTGAAACCTCGACCTTCCGGCTCTGGATGTATATATAATTATATAGGCTATATATGACATGAAAAGAAAAATGAATGCTTGAATCGGATTTGACCCGAGTCTCTAAACTCTGTACGTTTAGCGCTCTAACCAACTGATCTACTCAAGTATTCCAACACAAACATACATTTTTCTTATATACCGTATGTCGTACTCTCAATTCACACAAGAGATAGCGGGAAGTCATTCCAAC
This sequence comes from Diploptera punctata, assembly GCA_030220185.1. Classification (NCBI taxonomy): domain Eukaryota; kingdom Metazoa; phylum Arthropoda; class Insecta; order Blattodea; family Blaberidae; genus Diploptera; species Diploptera punctata. The sequence continues at coordinate 46,445 of JASPKZ010006228.1, read as the reverse complement.
TGACATCTAGTGGCCACCATAACGGGTAAGAATTTTTTTTTTAAAAGAGAATATTTTACTTTATAGCAGTAACGCTTGTATATATATATATATATATATATATATATAATATATATATAGTTCCGGGTTCGAATCCCGTCCAGGCATTTATTTTTCTTATCATGCCATATATATATATATATTATTCTACCAGTTATATTATATGGGTGCGAAACATGGACTCTTACTTTAAGGGAGGAAAGGAGATTACGAGTATTTGAGAATAAAGTTCTTAGGAAAATTTTTGGACCAAAGAGAGATGAACAGATAGGTGAATGGAGAAGACTACATAACAATGAACTACATGGTCTTTATAGGAAGCCAGATATAATAAGAACAGTTAAGTCTCGTAGACTGCGATGGGCAGGACATGTTGCGCGTATGGGGAATGAAAGACGTGCATGGAAGCTTCTTGTAGGAAAGCCAGAGGGAAAACGCCCAGTTGGTAGACCAAGAATGAGGTGAGAGAATAACATTAACTATGATTTGAGGGAAGTAGATTATACAAGGAATGATTGGAAAGCATTAGCTCAGGATAGGGATGTATGGATAGCTTATGTCCCAGCGGCCATGAACCTTCGGGTTCGATAGTGCCAGTGAGTAAGTAAGTAAGTATATATATATTTTTTTTCTGTCTATTCTATAGTAATTCTGCCCGAGGGCACATCTTTCACTGCAATCATAGCATTTCCATGTTATGCTTTGCAGCTTTACTATGAAATTATAGGTGTGGTAGCTTCCCGTTGCTTTCTACACCGAAGGATGATAATGATGATACGATGTTCGGGGACCTTTTTGGCCCTTAAAGCTACCTGCCATTTGTCTTACAGGTGAGAAAAAAACCCGGAAAAAATACCTCACCCAGCAAGCTTGTCCTGACCGTAATCGAACCCGGGATTGTTGCGTGACAAGGCAGAACGCTACCTCGAGACCACAGCACTGGACTAATATATATATATATATATATATATATATATATATTGTCCAATGGCACCACATGGTCTTTTATGACATTTCTGGCGTTGTTCCTGGAAATATTCTTAACTCGTGTCCAACTCAGGATCGGGTAGGGGGAATTAGATGAGATGAAGCCCATATAATTATAGAGGTGTATGTCGCACCGTCACATGAACGGATGAACGAAATGGATGAGATGAGTATGGAGAAATGGTGAAATGAAATTTGTGGCAGCGGAAAACGGGAGGAACCCCGAGAAAAACTTGCCCAAGCTCCGTTTCGTCCACCACGAAACCAACATGGAGTGGCCGAGACTCGATCTCGGGATCCCAGCGGTGAGAGGCGAACGTCTGACCGCTTGCGCCACGGAGCCGCCATGGCGGAATTGTAATCCAATTCTTAGATAGGGGCACCTGGAAGGCGGAGATATGATGGGGGATATATAATGACGAAGCGTTAGGAAAGCCCTTAACCTAAATTCCTGAGCCTGGGCGACCACAGAAACAATTTCCTTTAAGGTATTTCTTTTATGATCTGATCGGGAATCAAAACGGAGACCTAATGAACTGTAGTCAGAAACATTGACAATTAACCCATGAGGCTGGTCTGTAGTTGGATATACTTTGAAAGATTATAGCCTATATACTTACTCACTGGCACTATCGAACCCGTAGGTTCATGGCCGCGCGGACATAAGCTTTTTAAGTTTTTCTAAGAACTTTATTCTCAAATACTCGTAATCTCCTTTCCTCCCTTAAAGTAAGAGTCCATGTTTCGCACCCATATAATATAACTGGTAGAATAATAGTTTTATATATTTTCAGCTTAACGTTTTTTGAAAGGAGTTGGGACATCAAAAGTCTCTGCAATGCATAATAGCATGCATTTCCAGAATTGAGCCTATGTTTAATTTCTTTGTGCATCTCATTCCTATTTGCGATTATTGTTCCTAGGTATTTGAATTCAGCCACTTCCTCAAAATTTCCCTCATTTGTCATTAGCTGTCCATTTCCATTATATACTGAATTTCTACGTGTGACCATATATTTAGTTTTATTGATATTTACTTCCAGTCCTAATTTCTTAGTGTATATGTTATTCATTATAGCTTAAGAGGGGTAGGAACCATTCGTTTGGGTTTCTATGTTGGTAATAGACTCGTGTGCACGTTTTGTGCGCCTTCCAGTTATTACTATTAACGGTACGTTTTAGTACTAACGAGTCTATTACTTCTTGCCACATAGTTTATCGACAATTGAAAATATCTCCAGTTCATTTCTTATTGATTCATTGTGTAATCTATCCATGATATATATCGGATTTTTAAGAAATTCCTAAACTATGTAGCTATTGAAATTTTTGTTCATCAGGAAATTTTAATATATTTTTACCAATCCTGATCCATATAGTTTTCTAAGAGTCGAAATATAGCCACTACAAAAAAAAATATAGCCTGTAACTTATGACTTCTCTAAAAAAAATTCAAACTGAAAATATAGAAAACTGTTATTCTCACATTACATGGATGCAAAACATGGACTCTTACTTTAAGGGCGGAGAAAAGATTACGACTGTTTCAGAATGAAGTTGTTAGGAACATTTTTAGATCAAAGAGCGTTGAACAAGTAGGAGAATGAAGAAGACTACATAACAGTGAGCTGCATGATGTAATAAGAACAATTAATTCCCGTATATTGCGATCGGCTTCGGAATTCCTAAAAAGTTAGACTTATACGAATGTGTCTAAATGGAACAAAGAGTAAGGTGCGTGTAGGCAAACAGCTTTCGGACACTTTTGAAATCCAGAATGGGTTGAAGCAAGGGGGTGCACTATCTCCTCTACTATTTAATTTTGTACTAGAGCATGCCATCAAATCTTTAGAGAATGAGGAAGGGTTACAACTCAATGGTATTACTAAGCTGTTAGTTTATGCTGATGATGTGGTACTATTGGCCGATAGCGAGGAGATACTAAAGGACAACACGCACACACTATTGAGTAACACTAAGAAATTAGGACTGGAAGTAAATATCAATAAAACTAAATATATCGCCACACGTAGAAATACATTATATAATGGAAATGGACAGCTAATGACAAATGAGGGAAGTTTTCAGGAAGTGGGTGAATTCAAATACCTAGGAACAATAATCACAAATAGGAATGAGATGCACAAAGAAATTAAACATAGGCTCAATTCTGGAAATACGTGCTATTGTGCATTGCAGAGACTCTTGATGTCCCAACTCCTTTCAAAAAACGTTAAACTGAAAATATATAAAACTATTATTCTACCAGTTATATTGTATGGATGCGAAAAATGGACTCTTACTTTAAGGGAGGAAAGGAGATTACAAGTATTTGAGAATAAAGTTCTTAGGAAAATTTTTAGACCAAAGAGAGATGAACAAACAGGTGAATGGAGAAAACTACATAACAATGAACTACATAGTCTTTATAGGAAGCCAAATATAATAAGAACAGTTAAGTCTCGTAGACTGCGATGGGCAGGACATGTTGCACGTATGAGGAATGAAAGACTTATATGGAAGCTTCTTGTAGGAAAGGCAGAGGGAAAACGCCCAGTTGGTAGACCAAGAATGAGGTGGGAGAATACATTAACTATGATTTGAGGGAAGTAAATTATACAGGGCATGATTTGAAAACATTAGCTAAGGACAGGGATGTATGGAGAGATTAAGTCCGCGCGGCCATGAACTACGATGTTGCCAGTGAGTTGGTTAGCTATACCCCTAATCCAGATATTAGATTCTAATAAATAGGGCCTATGCCTGTACAGATCTACATTGGATAGTTAGAATGCATGACAGAAGATGGCGTGAGATGGGGTGCTAATGGAAATATACGTGATTCATGTAAAATAATAATAAACACGTAACATAAGAATTAAATGTGACCATCACACACCCAAAGAGACAAAACATGTTCAGTCGCTTCTGACATGTGCCATCATTTCGGAATAAAAAGTGCGTAAGTCCGTCTATCGTTATTGGTTACATCTGTGCTTGCGTTTTAGTAAATTACCAGGGAATTAAACTATTGGTGTTGTTCTCATGGGAGTATTTCAGAATATATATTTCTTTCACTGCAATCATAGCATTTCCATGCTATGCTTTGCAGCTTTACTAGGGAATTGAAGGTATGGCAGCTCCCCGTTGCTTTCCAAACCGGTTTTCATGCTATGCTTGCAGCTTTACTAGGGAATTGTGTAGGTGTGGTAGCTTCCCGTTGCTTTCCACACCGGAGAAGGATGATGATGATAATGGTAAGGATGATAATGATAAGGGTGATGGCCATATGATTTCGGGGACCGTTTGGGCCTTAAAGTTTTCCTGACATTTGTCTTACAGGTGAGGAAAAACCCCGATAAAAACCTCACCCAGAAAAACTGTCCCGACCGGGGATCGAACCCGGGCCCGCTGCGTGACAAGGCAGCACGCTACCTCGAGACCACAGCGGTGGACATAAGGATGATGATGATGGCCATATGATTTCGGGGACTGTTTGGGCCTTAAAGTTTTCCTGACATTTGTCTTACAGGTGAGGAAAAACCCCGATAAAAACCTCACCCAGAAAAACTGTCCCGACCGGGGATCGAACCCGGGCCCGCTGCGTGACAAGGCAGCACGCTACCTTGAGACAACAGCGGTGGACATAAGGATGATGATGATGGCCATATGATTTCGGGGACCGTTTGGCCTTAAAGTTTTCCTGACATTTGTCTTACAGGTGAGGAAAAACCCCGATAAAAACCTCATCCAGAAAAACTGCTCCGACCGGGGATCGAACCCGGGCCCGCTGCGTAACAAGGCAGCACGCTACCTCAAGACCATAGCGGTGGACAGCCTATATATATATATATATATATACTTACTTACTCACTGGCACTATCGAACCCGTAGGTTCATGGCCGCACGGACATAAGCTCTCCATACATCCCTATCCTGAGCTAATGCTTTCCAATCATTCCCTGTATAATCTACTTCCCTCAAATCATAGTTAATGTTGTTCTCCCACCTCATTTTTGGTCTACCAACTGGGCGTTTTCCTTCTGGCTTTCCTACAAGAAGTTCCATGCACGTCTTTCATTCCCCATACGCGCAACATGTCCTGCCCATCGCAGTCTACGGGACTTAACTGTTCTTATTATATCTGGCTTCCTATAAAGACCATGTAGTTCATTGTTATGTAGTCTTCTCCATTCACCTGTCTGTTCATCTCTCTTTGGTCCAAAAATTTTCCTAAGAACTTTATTCTCAAATACTCGTAATCTCCTTTCCTCCCTTAAAGTAAGAGTCCATGTTTCGCACCCATATAATATAACTGGTAGAACAATAGTTTTATATATTTTCAGCTTAACGTTTTTTGAAAGGAGTTGGGACATCAAAAGTCTCTGCAATGCATAATAGCATGCATTTCCAGAATTGAGCCTATGTTTAATTTCTTTGTGCATCTCATTCCTATTTGTGATTATTGTTCCTAGGTATTTGAATTCAGCCACTTCCTCAAAATTTCCCTCATTTGTCATTAGCTGTCCATTTCCATTATATAATGTATTTCTACGTGTGACCATATATTTAGTTTTAATGATATTTACTTCCAGTCCTAATTTCTTAGTGTTACTCAATAGTGTGTGCGTGTTGGCCTTTAGTATCTCCTCGCTATCGGCCAGTAGTACTACATCATCATAAGTAATGCCACGAGTGATTTCCAAATTATCGATAAATTCACGACTCACGAAGTGAGGAGTGAATTTATCTAGAGAATTTGGAAATCAAGAGTGGCATTTGTTAGGACTATTTAACGAATAAAATAAAGCTGTTTACTCACAAATCATTATTTAACTACAGTTATTTAAAAATATTTTTATATTTAAAGTAAACGGTGATGTTTGAAAACTAATGAGAAACGATAGGTAGCCTACGCTTCTACTGCTTCTTTTGTTTATCACTGCAACCAGATCATACTATTTATTGCCAAAGGAACGCAATATTGTAAGAATGCTCTCTAGTGGAGAAAAAATGAAACACATCAATCTGTATATTAATTCATTTTTGATGTCGTATACATTTAAGAAAGTGCAAACAGTGGTTTCTTTTTTTGGTGGTATAATCAATTGCTACAAATGTTGACATGTAAGCACTATTATATACAATCTGGTAGCCGTATTTGTTATAGGCTCAGTCACTGCAAAATAACGGTCAGACCTGTTCAGAATATTAAAAAGGAGGAGCTTTGCTTAATATATGATAATCCTAACGTTGATAATTATTTCGTGAAACACGTCTCTGATTGGTTGTAATACAGAAATCATTGAAACGTGATTGGTCATTGACTCCCATTTGGGGCATGAGTTAAATAGTCAGCATAAACTAACAGCTTATTAATACCATTGAGTTGTAGGCCTTCTTCATTCTCTAAAGATTTAATGGCATGCTCCTAGTACAAAATTAAATAGTAGAGGAGATAGTGCATCTCCTTGCTTTAACCCATTCTGGATTTCAAAAGTGTCTGAAAACTGTTTGCCTACACGCACCCTACTCGTTGAGCCATTTAGACACATTCGTATAAGTCTAACTAACTTTTTAGGAATTCCAAACTCCAGCAGGATACTATATAACTTCTCCCTCTTATTGAATCATATGCTTTTTTTTGTTGAAGTCTACATATAGTTGATGTACAGTACCATTATATTCCCATTTCTTTTTCTAAAATCTGTCTTATACTAAAAATCTGATCTGTTGTAGACCTGTTTCTTCTAAATGCACATTGATGATCTCCTAGAATGTCATCAATATAGGGAGTAAGTCTGCTTACTAATATATTTGTTAGAATTTTGTACGAAGTTGAAAGTAATGCAATGCCCCTATAGTTGTTGCAATCAGTTTTATCTCCTTTCTTATAAATTGGTATGATAATTGATTCCTTCCATTCATCTGGAAGAGCTTCTTTTTCCCAAATCATACTAAGCAACCAGCGTATCTTGCCCATCAATTTTTCTCCCCCTGATTTTATCAGTTCTGCTGGGATCTCATCTGAACCTGATGCTTTATACATCTTCAATTTTTTCAATCGCCATTTCAACCTCTAATGCACTTGGCTCTGCGACTAGCATTTCTGCTGTCTGTAACTTATCCTCCTCAATGTCCTGTTCTGTGTGTACATTTAATAGCTGATTAAAGTAACATTTCCATCTATTTAATATACTCCTAGAATCTGCAATCATATCCCCATTTTCATTCCGAATTATATTTGTTCTAGCCTGAAACCCTTTCTTCTCTATACTAATTCCCTGATATAATTCTCTAATGTTCCTATTTTTTGCATTCATTTCAAGATCATTAATCTTCTCTCTCAAATATTCCCTCTTTTTACTCTTTAGTAACTTGGTGGTTTCCCGTCTAACACTACCCAACTGCTCTAAATTTACCTCATTTGGCTCGTGTAACCATTTCATTTTTGCTAGCTTTGTTTTCTTTACAATGTCGGCACATTCCTCATCAAACCATTTCTTGTTTTGCCTCTTTTTTAAACAACCAATGCTTTCTAATGCTGACAATTTAATAGTATCTCTTATAGCCTTCCATTCTTTATTATATCAGTTTCTTCTTCGTTTGCCACATTGTCATCTGAAGATTCCAGTACTTCAAATCTATTAGAAATTTTGATTTGGTATTCTTGCCGCATTTCATCATTTTTCAAGTTTTTTAATTCATATTTTACAGAATCATCTTTAGCGTTTGTTCCTCTCATAAGCGATAGCCGTTGTCTGATTTTCACCCTGACCAGATGATGATCTGAATTGCAGTCTGTCCCTCTAACTGATCTAACATCAATGATGCTACTGGCCAGCGTTTATCCACTAATACATGATCTATCTGGTTCCGAGTTTCTCCATCTGGGGACGTCCAGGTGTATTTATGAATATCCTTATGCTGAAATGTTGTGCTCTTAACAACGAGATTCTTTGATGTGGCAAATGTGACTAATCTAACCCCGTTGTCGTTACTATCTTCATGAAGACTGAATTTGCCTATTGTTGGTTTGAATATATCTTCCCGCCCCACTTTTGCATTAAAATCTCCTAAGACAATTTTCATATGATATCGTGAAAGGCTATCAAATAAGCATTCTAATTCTTCATAGAATTCATCCTTGATCTTGTCATCTTTATCTTCTGTGGGGGCATATATATATATATATATATATATATATATATATATATATATATATATTACGCTATGGTCTCGAGGTAGCGTGCTGCCTTGTCATACAGCGGGCCCGGGTTCGATTCCCGGTCGGGACAGGCTCCTGGGTGAGGATTTTTCCTCACCTGTAAGACAAATGTCAGGAAGCTTAGAGCTCAACGGTCCCCGAAAATCATTCGGCCATCATCATCATCATCCCTATCGTTATCATCATCATCCTTCACCAGCGTGGAAAGCAACGGGAAGCTACCACACCTACAATTCCCTAGTAAAGCTGCATAGAATAGCATGAGAATGCTATAATTGCAGTGAAAGACCTTCCCTCGGGCAGAATTACTATAGAATATATATATATATATATATATATATAACTAGCCTCATGGGCTAGTGGTCAGCGTTTCTCACTACTGTTCATGGGGTCCCGGGTTCGATTCCCGGTCAAACCATAGGAATTTTTCCTTAATGGGAATTATTCCTGTGGTTGCCCATGGTCTGGAATTTAGTTTAAGAACTCTCCTGGTGCTTCATTATCATTAATCACCCATCATATCATCGGGGTAATGTAACTCCGCCTTCTAGGTGCCGCAACTTCAGAAGTGGGTTACATTTACGCCAATGCCAAAGGGAAGAAAACCAGAAATGTCATAAAAGACAACCTGGTGGCATTAGTAATATATATATATATATATATATATATATATATATATTGGTCATAGTAATTTTGGAGGTTTACTGCAGAGGATCGGTGAAGATAAGTATTTTTTAAGAATAATATCATAAGAGAAAACTGAATAGCTTCATTCTTTTGGAATTCTCTAAAAAAAGATGAGGCAGGAAACATAGCCCCGTATTGCATCAAATTACTGTCATTAACACGAAACAAATGCCATCTCGTGTCTAACAGATAATGCATTGTTGATTTTGATTTCGTGAGCAACACGCACTGATTACTGCGCACAACAAATCAAATAACTTTATGTAACGTTTTAATAAAAAGAGACCTACGTACCATTAAAATACATTGTTAAGCCAGTTGGCTCAACCGGTAGTGTTTCAGATTTGTATACGAGAGGTCTCGTGTTCAAATACAGGGCCGACCAAGATGACTGAGGTTTTCCTCAGGTTTTCCACAATCGTTAAGACATCATAATTTTCCTTCCTCTTCTTCTTCTTCTTCTTCTTCTAGTCTTGTTTTCAAATCAGGAGACTATATCCCTCCATCTAGTTATGGGGCGTCCAATATTTCTTCTTCCTTTGTGTTAGTGGTGAAGCAAAATTTGTGGGAGTCTATTGGGTGTCATTCTTTCTATATGTTGGAGCCAGATAGTTCTTGAATTTTGAATTTTATCCATAACACTGTACGCCTTCGGTTCTTATTTCTTTATTTTATTTATTTTTTTTAAATGCCCCCAGGTGGTCTTTCGACATTCTGGTGTGGCGTAGTTGTAACCCACTTCTGAGGTTGGGGCGCCTGGAAGGCGGGGTTATGTTGTCCCGATGATATGATGGGTGATGATGATAGTGGTGCGCCAGGAGAGTCCCTAATCCTAAGCTTAATCTAAGATGAATATGAATGACGATCATTGTGATGACCATATGATTTCGAGGACCGTTTGGGTCTTTTAAAGTTTTCCTGACATTTGTCTTACAGGCGAGGAAAAACCCCGATAAAACCTCACCCAGAAAAAACGTCCCGAACGGGAATCGAACCCGGGCCCACTGCGTGACAAGGCAGCACGCTACCTCGAGACCACAGCGACTACTAGACCTGTTTCCACATCAGGAGACTATATACTACCATAATAAATTTATATATATATATATATATATATATATATATATATATATATATATAGCATGGAAGAGTTTCTTGCATTTTTCTTTAAATTATTTATTATATTTTATGGGTTTTAAGCTTTTTTTTATTTCTCTTATTATTTAGTGAACCTATTTAAGTAGTCACAAAATAATAGAAAGTTAAAAGAGGAATCAAACCTCTAGATAGATAGATAGAAAGATAATGGAATCTATTGCCTTTTTTCAGAAGAAAGAAAATACATAGGCCTATGCATTTACATTGCGCACGGGCCTGCTTGGCCGTACGTGCATTATTTTTCCATGAATAAAAAATAAAACTAATCATAATATAAACAAATACCTACAAATACACCTCTTTGGTCCAAACATTTTTCTTAAGAACTTTAAATAAAGTTCTCAAATACTCGTAATCTCCTTTCCTCCCTTAAAGTAAGAGTCCATGTTATGCATCCATATAATATAACTGGTAGAATAACAGTTTTATATATTTCCAGTTTAACGTTTTTTGACACTCTATAATGAAATTATACAAGACAATGGCAGTTCATTATTATTACTTATGGATCCGAAACATGGGCAGTGACAACACAACAATCTGCCAGAATACAAGCTGCTGAAATGAAATTCCTCAGACCAATAGCAGGTATCAAAGAACAGACAAAAAGCACAACACAGAAATAAGACAACAACTAAAAGTAAAGGAATTAAAGACAACAATAGTGAAATACAGAACAAACTGGAAAGAACACTTGGCAAGGATGACTGAGAATTGAAAACCAAAAGCATGTGTGATCATATATTTAGTTTTATTGTGTTTATTTCCAGTCCCAATTTCTTAGTGTTAACTTACTCAGTAGAGTGTGCATATCGACCCTTAGAATCTCCTCGCAATCGGCGAATAATACTAAATCTTCTGTTTAGACTAACTGCTTATTAATATCATTGCAAAAAAAGTAGAATATTAGGGTCCAAATAGAGAGATTTTGTTGTATCGGTTTGAATTGGACAGACTATGTTGGTCTCCCCCCCGTACCACCCTCTGTTAGATGTGAAGATGGAGAAAACGCCCGAACCTCTTCCCTGTTGCAAGAATCAATACGATACCGGAAGACCAGGCCCGGATTAAAGCGAACGCATCTTAAACTCAGCGGCTGACGCACTATCACTCAACCAGACACTTTGCACTTCCAACTCTGTACATTGAAACTTCGTCACCTATATCTACGGCTCGGAAGTTCAGGGTCTATTAAAATGCCTAAAAATACCTCTAAAATGCCTAAAGATATCCTACAAAGACCTAAAAACTAAAAAAAAAAAAAAAGGACGTAAAAACTGTTGCAGTTGCTAACGAATGGATAAAGACAACCTCGCTGCCTTCACTCTCTGTTTCAGATAATTTTCACAAAGTGGCAATTTCTTAGAAAATTTGAGGTCAAAATACAATAGCTGAGGCAGTCAGTGGGCTGGTGGTTAAAAATAACGTGATATTTTGCGAGGGTTCAATAGTTTGTCGCGGAACAAAAGTGTTTGGAATGTGGAAAGTCTTTGGAAAGTAAAAACTAGATAATGTTTTTAAAAGAAGTTGGAATTGAGACTAGACTCGGGATTTTTTAATTATACAAATGGTATAAGGGTAGTCAACATAAGCTAAAGTTGCAAAAAAATGCCGTTAAGACTTTTAAAAAAAAAGGCTAAGAAAGGACCAATAAGCCAAAAAAAAAAAAGTCGAAAAAAGACATTAAGGACGAATAAAACCCATAAATTTCTGGACTCACCTAGAAAGTAAGAAATGACGATTTTCTGCTATATTTCGCCTGTGGAGCATCACTTTTGATTGTCCAACAATAATCGGCCAGCATATTAGGATTCCATTTGCCTTGATATCTCTTTTCCATAGCTGAAACCATTTGAGTTAGCTCATTTGGTTTCATTTTACAATTGACAAATGGACGAAAAAACGTTTATTAAAAAAAAATTATTGAAATCCATTAATTGAAATTGAAATAAAAAAACTGTGGGTGATGGAGAAATTCCGAATACATATTTGAAAACACGATAAAAAACTGCATTAAGTACAACTATTGGTACTCATGAGACAAAAATCATGTTGACCAGTGTAATCATAGCCGCTTCATACCTTCTATCCAGATTTTTTTGGTCTTCCTTTCTTCATCCTTTCCATTGCTATCCATTCCACAAAATGTTTTGGCAATATTTGCTCTGGCATTCTTTTTACATGGCCATACCTCTGCAATCTTTTCTTTTCTGAGTCTATTATGTCCGGCTTCTGTTGCACATACATAATTTCCTTTATTTATTTTATTCCATTTATTGTATTCATTCTAGATTTCTCAGCTGATCTTTTTAAAACATCAATTTCTGTACTTAAAATTCTTTTCATTTCCCTGGTAGGAACTTGCCAAAGTTCAACACCATTTGTTAAAATGCTCTGAATTATGGTTTGATATATTTGTAATTTTCATTTTTTTTGTAATATTTTTTGCTCCAACAAACAAAGTTAAAGCATTTATTGCTTGTTTTGTTCGTGCGATTCTATTTTTAATTTCCACTGCGTTATCGCATGAATGGTGTAATTTTGTACCCAAATAAGTGCATTCAATACTAGGTCTTAGTTTTTATCCATTGTTAAAATTTATATTTTACCTTTCTTCTCCTATACATAGATATCTGCTCCTTGCCTCTGGTTTTGAGGGTCGCGTGTTCAAAACCCGGTCACGGTCGATGGGGTTTTTAGGATGGAAAAATTCAAGGAGCATGTCCTCCGGGAGGTATTTTAAGCCATGGGTCCCAAGTCTGAAGATTTTCAGGCTCGTAAAAGATCCTTACGCCTGAATAAAGAGGCCTCTAAGCAAAATTTACCGACATCAACGTCCTAGTAATACCTTAGTTGTCTGTTAGATGTCTCATTGGGTCGGTGTGTTGACCGCATGCCATCCATGACATCCACAAGCAAATAAGACAACTAAAATTTAACTTGGTCTAGTAACTGCCTATAAAAAAGAGGGGCTATGGGCTACGCCATTATAGATATAGATACACACACACACACATACATACATATATATATATATATATATATAGTTTTCTCTATATTTATATAATGTCTTCACTATTCATATTCTTCTTTTAGTTTTCTTGCCATATATTGCATTGTAGCTACACTACTAAAATAATACCTACTCCTAAATATGAGACCTACATTATTATTAAATTGTTATTTTGTAAACAGGTTTTCAGTTTTAGCAGTGTAGATTTACAGTCTAGCTACTTATAATGACACTGGTAAAAAATTTACGAAACAGGTCACTGGATATATACAATTATTTTAGTGAGTTGAGAATAGGCATTAAAAATAGTTTCAATGAATGCGGGATCGAAACTAAATATTTCATAAGACATATGGTTATTTACTCATTCGAGAAATTAAAAATATGTAGGCCTAATGACAAATGAGGGTAATTTTGAGGAAGTGGCTGAATTCAAAACCTAGGAACAATAATCACAAATAGGAATGAGATGCACAAATATATTAAAACATAGGCTCAATTCTGGAAATGCGTGCTATTATGCATTGCAGAGACTCTTGACGTCCCAACTCCTTTCAAAAAAACGTTAAACTGAAAATATATAAAACTATTATTCTACCAGTATATTACATGGGTGCGAAACATGGACTCTTACTTTAAGGGAGGAAAGGAGATTACGAGTATTTGAGAATAAAGTTCTTAGAAAAACTTTCTGGACCAAAAAGAGATGAACAGACAGGTGAATGGAAAACACTACGTAAGTGTGAACTACATGGTCTTTATAGGAAGCCAGATACAATAAGAACAGTTAAGTCTCGTAGACTGCGATGAGCTAGACATGTGGCACGAATGGGAAATGAAAGACGTGCATGGAAGCTTCTTGTAGGAAAACCAGAGGGAAAACGCCCAGTCGGTAGACCAAGAATGAAATGGGAGAATAACATTAACTTTGATTTTTGGGAAATATATTATAAGGGAATTATTGGAAAACATTAGCTCCGGATAGGGATGTATGGAGAGCTTATGTCCGCGCAGCCATGAACCTACGGGTTCGATAGTGTCAGTGAGTTAGTTACACGGTTATTTACTCATTCGAACGAATTAAAATACGTAGACCTGTAGAACTAACCTACAATTTTTAAAATGATGTAAAAATGAATGAAGCATGCACACCACGTGCAAAATGGCGTCGTTTGTAATATAATACAAGTAGTTAACACACTAAAACAATACATCATTTATATGAGCAATTTGCAAGTCACCTTGTAACGACTTACTGCCAACATCACAGCAATACATTTATTTTCCTTTGTTTTCTAACATCTTATTTGCAAAAGACAAAACCAACTTCACAGTAATAACATTTATGATTGTTTTATCTCCATTTTTAAGCTAAAAGCGAACTCCATTTATCTCAAATTATCCCACAAACAAAACTCTAAAATATTTTACGATTGACAAAACAATGAGAACAGCATTTTTTTCTCTCCGCGAACTTTATTCTCGTTCTGCTTTTGTGAAAATAAATGTATCTAACTCACTGGCACTATCGAGCCCGTAGGTTCATGGCCGCGCGGACATAAGCTATTCATATATCCCTATCCTGAGCTAATGTATTCCAATTATCCCCTGTAAATTACTTCCCTCAAATCATACTTAATGTTATTCTCCCATCTCATTCTTGGTCTACCAACTGGGCGTTTTCCCTCTGGTTTTCCTACAAAAAGCTTCCATGCACGTCTTTCATTCCCCATTCGTGCCACATGTCTTGCCGATCAGTCTACGAGACTTAACTGTTCTCATTATATCTGGCTTCCTATAAAGACCATGTAATTCGCTGTTATGCAGTCTTCTCTATTCGCCTGTCCATCTCTCTTTGGTCCAAAAATTTTCCTAAGAACTTTATTCTCAAATACTTGTAATCTCCTTTCCTCCCTAAAGTAAGAATCCATAAATAAATGTAGCTAGCAAAAAATTATAAATGACTAAATATGTAATAAAGTTCGGAAGCGGTGGACTGGAGGTTATGTTCCTTGTCCCCTGTCCCGAGGGTCGCGGGTTCAAACCCGGTCACGATTGATAGATTCTTTAGGTTGGAAAAATCCAAGAAGCAAGTCCTCCTTGAGGGAGTTTAAGCCATGGGTCCCGACTCTGAATATTTTAATGCTCTTAAAAGAACCTTCTTCTTCTTCTTCTTCTTCCTTTCCAGGATTAAGTCAATGCGACCTGTTCCGGTCTCAAGTCCATCGTTTCCTTGGCCGTCCCAAATATCTTTTTCCATGCGGTTTGTAGGCGTTGATCGTTTTGGGTAATCTTGTATTGTCCATTCTGTCTAAATGTTCTTTCCATTGGTATTTGTGCTCTTCTAGTTTATCGAGTATTGAAAATATCTCCAGTTCATTTCTTATTGATTCATTGTGTAATCCATCCATGCGTGTGCATCCTTTTACGGATCTTAAACATTTTATTTCAGCGACTTGAATGTTTGAGGTATCTCTTTTTGTAAGTATCCAAGGTTGAGATCCATATAAAAGAACGTTATACCTGAATAAAGAGGCCTCTTAGCAAAGTTTACCGACTTACCATCCTAGGGCTCAACTTTACAACACGTGACATGTATTTTTAAATTCCTTCATAAACTACTGTCAAATTTTATTCATAGGGTGTCATTTTTCAAATTATTTCCCACCATTTACAATGGTTTTTAATGTTTTCTAACGATTATATGAACATATTTTTTCACGATATGGAACTGCATGAAGACGTGGCAGCCATATTGATTTTAACGAATATTCTGTGTTGCAGTGCAGCCAAATTGCCTGTACTAATTAACTTACACTTAATACAATCAGCGTGCGTTCTTTCACAGGTAACTTAAATTGCGTTAAGTTACCTTTAGCTTATTTAACATTTTCCAATACTGTTATTTTAACACAGTTCCAATAATGGATCATATTATAATATTATAATGATATTGTGAAAACAAAAATTAGTGTGTGAACCAGGAATCGAACCGTGGACCTTTAGTTCTCCAGACTAGTGTGCAGCCACTACACCATTCCACACCTACCTGACAGCGGACGAAACGAGAATTATAGATTTGTATATATGGAAAGAATTGTTGGTGTTTGTGCCAGGTGTGGAAAGGTGTAGTGGACTGCACACTAGTCTGGAGAACTAGAGGTCCACGGTTCGATTCCTGGTTCACACACTAATTTTTTCTTTTCACAATACCATTATAATATTACCGTTAGCTTCGTATGACATGTCAGAGTACTTAAATTACTTTAGGTTAGCTTTTAGGTTCGATGGCAACGCGACTTCAAGCATCGTGTACGCCTATATGTTGGCTGCATCTCATGATTCCATGGTGTAAACAGCTTGGCGTTTTTTTTGCGCATGCGTACGGTGTAAGGTTGTTACATATTGTAAAGTATTTCCCATTCACGATATCTAGCATAACTAAATTGATTTTGTCTAGTAACTCCTAACAAAGGACAGGCTGTTACACCAGTGTAGAGGGAATAGTTTCTTTTAAAAAAATCCTTGTGCAGAATCTTGTGTTGCCACACTTCGATTATTGTGACATTATATATAATGATCTAAACTATGACTTGTCGCAGAGACTGCAGCGTGTTCTTAATGCTTGCGTTCGATTTATTTTCAATATCCGCCGTTATGACCGTATTTCCGAACACTTTAGTAATCTCTCTTGGCTCCGTCTTACTGACAGACGTAAATTGCACTCTCTTTCACTACTTTTAAAGCTTCTGAAATCCTACACTCCTACTTACCTGGCGTCCAGATTTGAGAAGTTATCCTCTTACCACAATATTCACACTAGATCACAAGATAACAGTCTGCTAACAATTCCTCTTCATGGCACTTCCTCTTATTCTACTTCCTTCACAGTAGCCTCTGCCCGCTACTGGAATTTCCTTCCTCAAGATATCAGGGGTTGCCGCACACTTGGCACTTTTAAGTCACGCTTATACAGTTACCTGTTGTCTAATAATTAGGCCTAATTCTTCTCTTATTTAAATTTGTACTACGCCATTAATAATTTTTTCTCGTTTTTTTATATATCTTGTAGGGGGTATTGTAATTTAGATGTAAGACTATTTTTTTATATTTTTTTAAAATCTGGTTGAGTGACAGACAAGGCCTTAAGGCCTTAACTTTGCCAGGTAAAATAAAGCTATTATTATTATTATTATTATTATTATTATTATTATTATTATTATGTCGGACGTCCTCGGAAGAGATGGTCTTAGATCTATTAGTGAAGACGGAACAGGCAACTCTTGCCTAAACTAGGAAGCGAAGAAGAAGAATATTATTTTATTATTATTATTATTATTATTATTATTATTATTATTATTATTATTATTATTATTATTATTATTATTATTATTATTATTATTATTATTATTATTATAGTTGGGGAAATAGGAAAGTTGATCGGCGAGTTGGGAAGGATTGCGAAAAAACAGGTAACGCTGAAGGAAGTTGTTCGAGGCAATATGAACGCTGTATACATATAGTGTAAAAGGACTAAGTTGGCATGATTTCTGCTATCCTTGTGTAGAGAACTGTTCTTCCACCCTTCGCTAGACGTCTGAGTGACATGTGTACTATAATGGGCTACCCTTGTAAAATTACTTAGGAATGCTAGAAAAACTCCCCCCCCCACTTCCGTCCAGTCACTTTTGTGTCAAGTAATTTTTGTCAGTGGCGACTGGTTCAGAGTGCTCTGTTAAAAGTGACTGCAGAGCGTGTGAAAAGATTGAAGAGTCATATTGGCAGCAGACGGTTTAATGGACGAAATTAGTGATCGGTTTGAAATAAATTTAGACGATACCGACGACGATGAAAATGAAAATGAAGACATAGAAACTTGGCAGGAAGAATCTTTAGAAGAAGGGAATGCCACCACTGCAGGGAGTGTCTGCCCTACCGTTGTCACCGTGAAGAGATATATGTATGAGTGAGAAAGAAGATGGTGAGTACTCTCTTTCTCTTTCTAAAATATTCTAGACACTTTAGTCCTCATGGACTTATAATGCAGATGGGAAACTGGAAGAAGTCTCATGAAGTGTCTGCCGCAGTAACAGATGAAACTTTGCTTTGGAACACGAACTATATCCCAGGGAAATGCACAACTGTAGAATCAGACATTACATATCTGATAGGCTAATGAGAAATGTTTTTAATGTGTCATTCTGGGTCTTTCTGACGTCACAAGTTCGTGTTATAATTTTGTTAAAGTTGGATTATCTCAGAAAGAAATGGTCGCTTTGAAATGGCGATGGAATTTTTGCGTTTCGTTATTGTTTGTCGTAAAGATTTGACAGCGCACACTTATATCTGCGGTGACCATCGTTAAAGTGAAAGTTCATGACACGCAAAGTGTTTCTTAATCTCAAAATACTTTATTTTTATTGCCAACACATTTTCAATTATCATCAATACACTAATCTACATTACACGTGAAGAAACGGGAATTTGAGCTGTCTTTGTTATTTCTGCTAAGACAGCCAACAAACTAAACAATGGAATTTCTAAACTATTCTTTGTACAATCTAAATAATAGATAAAACGCCATCTTCCAAAATTCAATATTAAAACATTATTGGTACAACTATATGATCAAAGCATGAGGTGTTACAATCTTCATACAGTATATATGTGTGTGTGTATATACTATATATATATATATATATATATATATATGAGTGTCAGTATATTTGTCTGTCCTTTATAGGTCTAAAAAAACTTGACCGATTTGAATGTGTTCCTCTTTTTTCCCATAATTTAGATAATTTTACCCTACATACTATAAGGGTCCACCGCTGTGGTCTCGAGGTAGCGTGCTGCCTTGCAGCGGGCCCGGGTTCGATCCTCGGTCGGGGCAGTTTTCTGGCTGAGGTTTTTATCGGGGTTTTTCCTCACCTTTAAGACAAATGTCAGGAAAACTTTAAGGCCCAAACGATCCCCGAAATCATATGGCCATCATCGTCATCATCATCCTTATCATTATCATCATCATTATCATCCTTCACCGTGTGGAAAGCAACGGGAAGCTACCACACGTACAATTCCCTAGTAAAGCTGCAAGCATAGCATGAAAATGCAATGATTGCAGTCAAGGACCTGCCTTCGGGCAGAATTACTATGGATGGATACTATAAGGCTATAAACACAAAAAACTGAAAGAGACCTAAATGTGAAACTGTCAAAGTTTCAAATGAATATGGAACTATACATAGAACATTAAAGAACAAAACAAGAAGAGATACTAGATTGAAGTTTTATAAAACATTGGCAGTTCCTGCATTACTTTATGGGAGTGAAACTTGGGTAATGACTAAAAAACTACAAAGTAGAATACAAAGCGTAGAAATGAATTTCCTTAGAAGAACAAAAGGCTGCACAAGATAGGATCGGATAAAGAATGAAGATATAAGAACAGGGTTAAATATACATCCATTGAATGATAAAATCAAAGAATATAGAGAGAAATGGTTTAGATATGTAGAAAGAATGAACGTAACAAGGTTACCAAAAGCAGCATTCAACTACAAGCCAAGAGGTTCAAGGAATGTAGGAAGGTCAGTGAAAGATGGACAGAACAACTGTGAGGCGGAACAGGCATTTTGCCTAGCCCGTGAAGCGAAGAAGAAGAAGAAGATACTATAAGGCCGGAGCAAAAAAAAAAACAAGAACATCGATGCAGTAAAAGAGTCGCTTTTTGGACGCTTAAACTTCTTACGCTGTTTAAATTAATGTAGGCCTACACAGAATTGAATATCTAAAAAAAAATATACATAAAAAACAGGTCCGTTACAGCATATGTCTACCTTTTACGGATAACTCACAATATCTATTTTTGTCTTTCATTGATGCCAAGAAGATCGGGATAAGTAGATTTCCGGGCAACGCCGGATAATCAGCACAGGGTATCTACAAATAATTACGATATAAATTTATAATTATTTTTCTTTTGATTATTCAACTAAAAACAAAAACACGTTTCGTTTATTTAGGCGTAGCAGCGGACGCCTTATAATAGCTAATAGGCCTAACATTATAAATGTATTCATGTCCAATATGGCAACTTGTCCTCTGTTCTTAATGATGGACTAACCAATCCTACTCAAGGTCCACCAACTTCCGGATTCTAGTGTAGATGAGAGTATACTGTCATCATCATCAAGACAACAACCCAAGGTGTGCCTCGCCTGATAGTATGTCAATCTCTATCATTTGTGACCTTCCACCAATTGAAAATGCCCCGCGCCGTAGCCTAGTGGTTGAGAGAAGAAGCCTTGGCGCAGAGTTACGGGGCTTCGAGTCCCCATGGGGAAATGCATTTTTCTCACGGAATTTCGGCCAGTATGGGACCGGTGCCCACCCCGCATCGTCAGGAACTTGCATAGCTACAATAAGTAGCAGCTCCAGGATGAGAAGACCAGCTATAACGGCTGGTAGGCCCGACATGCTGACCACATGTCACCCCTACACAGATTAGATGATCGTCTATTCTGTGTACCTCTGCGATTAACACATGTGGATCTGAGGCCAGCAGCCGGCTGGTAGGTTAAGAGTGTTGTAGGCCTGTCGCACTTGGAGTTCTTTTTTAGGGGCACGCCCTACTGTACAAGCCGGGAGGTTGAGGATTCGAGTCCCGGTGCGATCAGGATTTTAAGCTGACCCAAACATTCTGGCGGCACTATGGCCCTGGGGTCGACTCAGACTCTAACGGAAATGAGTACCAGACACTTGTTCTGGGAGTAAAGGTGGCCGTGACGCAGGGCTGACAACCTGGTTGACATCAAGTGCCGATCGTCCAGAAAATTGGGAGCCTTAACCTCCTACTACCCCAAGGGCCTCCTGAGGTCTGTAGTGGGACCACTTTACTTTTACCAATTGAAAATGCTAAGTTTCTTCACATCTTCAACAAGTCTGTCGAACCGTGTAAAGTATCTATCTTGCAGCTGATCTCTGTATTACAACTGCAAGAAAAAAGACAAAATTCCAATACAGTGGAATTAGTGGAATATCACAGCAATTCGAATTTGTAGTCCAATTTTAATGCTTCATAGGTTATGTTTTTATTTTTTTATAATTAAATCCTATGAATTTAGTTTCGTTCAGAAAACAAAATGACGACCGTTAGATATTTTTTAAAAATTTAGTCTTTCAATTGATCCGTTATTCTTAATAGTCCGATTGTTTTGAAATTTGGCGAATGCCTTCCTCAGTTTATTTCGATGGAATATATACATAAAAAAATTTAGCTTTAAAATAGGCCTACAGATGCTAGTAAAATAAATTTTAAACGATTATCTGACAAAAATAACTATGAAATCACAAAATATGGAACAAATGTAAAATGAAACATTATGTTATGTAAAAATATGTGATATTTTCTGAGGTATGTAAACATATGTAGCCTATCATATCCTGAAATATGGGCAAATATGGAGAAAAAAATAAACGTATGTTAAATCAATTCAAATACATTAATTTGTAAACATACAACAAATGTTTAACTTCAACTAATAAAATGTTACAAATAATAATATAGTACCTTTTATTCTTTCCGTTTTCTTCAATTAAAATTGATTTTAATAAAGAAAACTTGTTAAATTATTAACAATGTATAATTTTTGCATAATCAGGTAGGCCTAATATCACTTTAACGCATTCTTTATTAAATAATATGTTTGTCATAACCCAAAGTTTATAGGCTTTAGGCTACTAAAAATAAATATTTGGTTATTATACTCGTAAGTATTAAGGTTTTTTAGACAGTTTATTTAATATAAATGCATATCTGGTTGACGTGTACCAATCACGTATCGGCACGATAAGTTAGTCTTAACGCTTCCACCTCGGGTGAAAGCGACCCACTTATAAAAATATATAACCTCGGGGTTTCAACCCGAGATGAGAGTCGTCGGGGGTTGGAGAGATGGCTCTGACCCCCACGTGGCTGGTTGCAGCGAGCGTCCTCGACTCCAAGGTCACCTATCATGGACGAACGTAAGCCTACGTACTTGTTTACACTTAGTCATAGAGTAGTATTTGCCTTAGATTTAGGGCCGCATGCAAATACATTAGTCTATACTCAAATTACTTCCAATCACTGGTGAGCTGACTCACCGTGAGCAATTGCTGAGATCGAATTAACGGCCGACTTACCGGTCATGCATGAAAGTTGACGTTTTCGTAATATTGGCAACGCATTACCCAGAATTCTCAGCGATAAAACCACTTCCGTTATTTTCGTCTGCTATAGAGGAACGCATTTACGCTTGCGTCCCGCAAATAATACCGTATACAACGACGTCTGCGTCGCGCAATATTACGCCGATTCTCCTGTTCTTCCAGTTGAATTCTTTGGTAGACTCTATCAAATTCCTCTTCTCCGCGTATACCGAAAACATGATCGAAGTCTTCAAGGTCCGACATCTTGGATAACGCTGCAAAGGTTTCAAACTACATCGGTTACCATCGGTTCCCTTCGGGATTTTCACGACAAGTTTCTATCTTGAGCTATGATCTTAAGGTACCTCGTCAAGTAGCTTACAATTATTATCGCATGAATAGATTTCTGAGTAAGCAAAATGTATTTGGATAAAACTTTATCAGCAGAGAACGCCTTTTACTGTCTAATGCGTTCAAACACTCGACCCTTAGATATGCCTACTAAACTCAGTAAATAACTTCGTATGAAATTAAAGGATAACTCTTAGTAGAGATAACTTTGCATCAGGTCACTCTATAAACGATGTAGATTACTGACGTCTAAATTTCAATATGTTTCACTTTTCTCTTATTTTTAATTTGTTAAATATATATTTTCGTTTTAGATTTACTTTATTTATGTGACTGCCTCTGATTCCTTAGTTTTTGCTATCCTTTGCAAAGTTAGGTAAATCCTGACCTTGATTTAATGTTGGGCCCGTCTCATTTTTGTGTCCTCGGCTACAAAATATATTACGCTACCACTTGACAGGAGACGGGGCTTAACAATGTTCGTCACAGTTTTATGTAGTTTCAATTTCTGATTAAAATATCTATAAGCCTAATAGATTTTTGCCTGACTGGCCAAATTATCAATATTCTTAATCTTCATTGTTAATACAATTGAGGTTATGTAATAAAATGTTATGTTATGAATAATAATATAACAGGCCTTCCTTTCATTCTATTCTTACTTACTTACTTACTCACTGGCACTATCGAACCCGAAGGTTCATAGCCGCGCGGACATAAGCCCTCCATACATCCCTATCCTGAGCTAATGCTTTCCAATCATTCCCTGTATAATCTACTTCCCTCAAATCATAGTTAATGTTGTTCTCCCACCTCATTCTTGGTCTACCAACTGGGCGTTTTCCCTCTGGCTTTCCTACAAGAAGCTTCCATGCACGTCTTTCATTCAACATACGTGCAACATGTCCTGCCCAACGCAGTCTACGGGACTTAACTGTTCTTATTATATCTGGCTTCCTATAAAGACCATGTAGTTCATTGTTATGTAGTCTTCTCCATTCACCTGTCTGTTCATCTCTCTTTGGTCCAAAAATTTTCCTAAGAACTTTATTCTCAAATACTCGTAATCTCCTTTCCTCCCTTAAAGTAAGAGTCCACGTTTCGCACCCATATAATATAACTGGTAGAATAATAGTTTTATATATTTTCAGCTTAACGTTTCTTGAAAGGAGTTGGGACATCAAAAGTCTCTGCAATGCATAATAGCACGCATTTCCAGAATTGAGCCTATGTTTAATTTCTTTGTGCATCTCATTCCTATTTGTGATTACTGTTCCTAGGTATTTGAATTCAGCTACTTCCTCAAAATTTCCCTCATTTGTCCTTAGCTGTCCATTTCCATTATATACTGAATTTCTACGTGTGGCCATATATTTTAGTTTTACTGATCATCTTCCTCAATTAGAATTGGTTTTTAATTAAAAAAAATCTCGTTAAATTATTGAAAACAAACATGCAGGCCTATTTACATAGATATTCTAGCCGTGATTATTCTATTATGTCAGGTTGGTAACTCCATGTTGAATGAGCGTAACAAGTGCCTAGGTAGGGATACATGACTGATAGCTACAGTTCAAGATGACCTGAGCACAGCGCTGAGACGTTTTATTAAATATTCACAGCGCAGACAGGTATCGAACGGAGCACCTCAAGGTTTTAAATAATTCAGAGATGAGAGACGTGCGATTAGGATGTTGTATCAACAAGGTGGGACGCTGCTGGGTATTTACGCTTGGTGCTATAGCATTACATATGTTTGTACGGATAAACACGTCTGCCATGCTTCAGGCTAATATGTTTTGTATTCTACCAGCCGACACTGATACTCATGTCTTTACCTTAATACTTAGGCCCTACATCATTTATTCGTGCTTATTATTTTTTGTTAAGGTAATACAGGTAGAGATAACGAATCAGGAGAGATACCAAGATACTTTTTTTTTTTTTTTTCGTTTTACTTATTGTCTTTCAACTGTCCGACTTGGGTGACGCTTTTGGCATCAAAGCCACCCCCGGCATAGCTCTCGGATTAATTTAAGCGACTCTACCACGTCAAGATAAATACTCCGTATAGTGTACAATCGGAGAGCAAATTAAAATTAAGTTTTTATTTAATTTCTGATTTTTTAGATATTTCTTATTTTCCTTTCTAGTCTTTATAATAATAATAATAATAATAATAATAATAATAATAATAATAATAATAATAATAATAATAATAATAATAATAATAATATTAATAATAATAATAATAATTATAATAATAATAATAATAATAATAATAATGAAGAGACAGGAGAATGGAGAAGACTACATAACAATGAACTACATGGTCTTTATAGGAAGCCAGATATAATAAGAACAGTTAAGTCTCGTAGACTGCGATGGGCAGGACATGTTGCACGTATGGGAAATGAAAGACGTGCATGGAAGCTTCTTGTAGGAAAGCCAGAGGGAAAACGCCCAGTTGGTAGACCAAGAATGAGGTGGGAGAACAACATTAACTATGATTTGAGGGAAGTAGATTATACAGGGAATGATTGGAAAGCATTAGCTCAGGATAGGGATGTATGGAGAGCTTATGTCCGCGCGGCCATGAACCTACGGGTTCGATAGTGCCAGTGAGTAAGTAAGTATAATATAATAATAATAATAATAATAATAATAATAATAATAATATCATCATCCGGTATCATGGCAGCTGTCGCCGTCTTCCGGAAACCAAACGCCATTCCTCTCTGTCCATCCATTGATCTTCCTCCATTCCTCTGATATTCATAGCTGCTTGTACCCCTTCTATCCAAGTTTTCTTCGGTCTTCCTCTCTTCCTCCTTTCCATTGGGATCGATTCCATAACAATTTTTGGTAATCTTTGTTCTCGCATTCTTTTGACATGGCCATACCACTATAATATTTTCTTTTCTATAATGTCTATGATGTCCGGCTCCTCTTGTACACCCATAATTTCCCTTATTTCTTTATTTCGTATTCTATCCATTCTAGATTTTCCAGCTGATCTTCTTAAAACATCCATTTCTGTACTTAAAATTCTTTTCATTTCCCTGGCAGGAATAATAATAATAATAATAATAATAATAATAATAATAATAATAATAATAATAATAATAATAATAATAATAATAATAATAATAATAATAAAAAATTTATTTTGAGAGTTTTCCTCTTCATTGAGGGTTTTCTCCAACCAATCTTAATAATTAAGGGGACTGGGTACTCCCATCTTACCAATGTTAAATTTGTAATTTTCTGATGCGCTCATCTCCTAAACTGCTCAAGATAGGTTAATGAAAGTTTTACTGCTTTCAGAAACAGCCTTTATTTAGCTATTAAAACAATTTGAAATAATTTTTGGTTCATAGTTTAGTCACAAAAAAAATCAAACGTTATGAAAATTTTACAAAGATTTGGATATGAAAAAAGAAAAATCCATACCCAAAATGTGAGGGTCAAATTCTTTCAAACTGTTTTAATAGCTAAATAAAGGCTGTTTCTGAAAGCAGTAAACGATATTAACCTATCTTCAGTAGTTTAGGAGATGAGCGCACCTGATACAAATTTAAGATTGGTAAGACAGGGAATACCCAGTCCCCAACATGTGTTTTATAAATACATAAATGACTACTGATTTATAGACTATCGGTTTATACAATTCACCTTCACAAATTTCCCTAAATTAAAGTTCTCCACAGTTCTCTCTCTGTCTTCTGTGTCTTCGTCCGTTACACCTAATTTCCAAAATAAATAATTAAATAATAATAATAAAGATAGTAAATAATGCAACTGAAATACGATTGCAGCTAAGTGGTAGAGAAATACATGTTATCAAAAAACAGGAAGATCAGAGGAAGATATTAAAGCTAGAATTATAAAATCAAAAGTTGCAATCATACAATTGTCACCCATATGGAGATCTTAACAAATCTTAACTAGAACTAAATTACAATTATTTAATAACAATGTATTGTATTGTATTGTATTATAAGCCCATGTTTTCCCTTTACAGAGATTTAGGCGCTCTCCCCCTACAGGGAAGAATTTGAACCATATTAATTTATTAATTAAATAAAAATAAAACGTAGTTTTATTTGATTTTCATATTTATTATATAATTCAGTGACAGCTGTTTCGGTACAGTGTACCTTCTTCAGACATGTTAACAAATTATTAATTGTGTTCCAACTGATCTAAACAACAATACAACAATATTTATTTAAATTTTTAAAGTAAACACCAACTCAATTGATTACATGTTAATTTAGTTACACTTGTTTTCGTATAGATGTCATTTTGAGTGGTCCGTGGTCAGCGTTCCGCCTCATACTGACATCTAGGAAACAAGGTAGTATACTAGGATGGGAAAATTAAGTAAATTTTGCTTAGGGGCGTTTTCATTCAGGCTTAAGGATTTTTTACGAGCCTGAAAATCTTCAGACTCGGGACCCACGGCTTAAAGTCCCTCCCGGAGGACTTGCTCCTTGGATTTTTCCGTCCTAAAAAATCCATCGACCCCGGCCGGGTTTGAACCCGCGACCCTCGGGACCAGAGGCAAGGAGCATAACCACTAGTCCACCGCGGCCGACACCGAATAACAATGTGAAAAGTATATTGCAAGATGGGTGTGAGACTTGGAAGGGAACATTCGCATTATATAAAAAATTACAAGTACATATAAATAGATTCCTGAAATATATTTTGAAATATAAAATAAAATAAGTTAAAATATACCTTCTTAGGTAAAATCCGTCGTCTTCAACTTATAAAATATGTCATCTTTATGCCCGTAGGCCTTTCAGAACATCCGTTCCATCTTCAGCAGGTCACTTTTCGCTACAACATCCAGTATGATGGTTGATGCTGCTGGTCCTAATGTGACTTTGAAAATCTGATGGTCAAAATCAATATCTTCTTCATCTTCTCCACTTCATGGAATAGGCTGTCCCGTCATCACAGTGTCTCCTTCCAACTCCTTCTCGGTCTCCCCACGTCTCTCTTTCCTTTACAACTACATTCATAACCTTTTTTGCAGTCTAGTATCTTCCATCCTTCCAACATATTCAAACTACCTTGTTCTGTATCTGTCCATCCTTGAGTTGATAGCTCACTTACTTACTTACTTACTCACTGGCACTATCGAACCCGTAGGATCATGGCCGCGCGGACATATACTCTCCATACATCCCTATCCTGAGCCAATGCTTTCCAATCATTCCCTGGAGTTGATAGCTTCTTCTTCTAATTCTTTTCTTATTTCTTCATTTCTGATTCTGTCTCCTCTTGTACATCCTTTTGTTTTCTTCAAAAATCTCATTTCACAAATTTATATTCTACTAATTGTCCATATCAAACAAAACTAGGAATTATGGAAGATAACACAGGGTGAGATCTGGAAGGAGATTAAATATCACAAATGGAAATGGATTGGACACACTCTCAGAAGATAACTAGACAGTGTGTCAAATAGAGCACTGGAATGGAATCCACAGGGAATGCCTAGTAAAAGAGAAATACCAAAAATTACATGGCTCAGCAGTGTAACAACAGAAATTGAACGACAAGGAAAAAGTTGGAATGAAGTCAGGAATTTGGTAAAGAACAGAGTCTAATGATGTGCTTTCACAAAAGCCCTATGCTTCCAAGAGGAATGACAGCACTACCACTACTACTACTACTACTACTACTACTACTACTACTACTACTACTACTACTACTACTACTACTACTACTACTACTACTAATAATAATAATAATAATAATAATAATAATAATAATAATAATAGCTTTATTTTACCTGGCAGAGTTAAGGCCTTAAGGCCTTGTCTATCACTCAACCAGGTTTAAAAAAATACAAAAGATTAATGACATAGTATAAAATTAAATAAATAGAGAAAAATTAATTATTAGACAACAGGTAACTGTATAAGCGTGACTTAAAGGTGCCAAGTGTGCGGCAACCCCTGATATCTTGAGGAAGGAGATTCCAAG
Organism: Diploptera punctata; assembly: GCA_030220185.1. Taxonomy (NCBI): domain Eukaryota; kingdom Metazoa; phylum Arthropoda; class Insecta; order Blattodea; family Blaberidae; genus Diploptera; species Diploptera punctata. Next base: position 17,787 of record JASPKZ010006228.1, on the reverse strand, counting down.
AGCGGGCAGAGGCTACTGTGAAGGAAGTAGAATAGGAGGAAGTGCTATGAAGAGGAATTGTTAGCAGACTGCTATCTTGTGACCTAGTGTCAATATTGTGGTAGGAGGATAACTTCTGAAATCTGGACGCCAGGTAAGTAGGAATGTAGGAATTCAGGAGCTTGAAAAGTAGTGAAAGTGAGTGCAATTTACGTCTGTCAGTAAGACGGAGCCAAGAGAGGTTATTAAAGTGTTCGGAAATATGGTCATAACGGCGGATATTGAAAATGAATCGAACGCAAGCATTATGAACACGCTGCAGTCTCTGCGACAAGGCATAGTTTAGATCATTATATATAATGTCACAATAATCGAAGTGTGGTAACACAAGATTCTGCACTAGGATTTGTTTTAACGAAACTGGGAGAAAATTCTTTAAACGTCTAAGATAATGTAAGATGGAGAAAGTCTTTTTTACATATGTGTTTCACTTGTGTTTGCCAGGTTAAATTTGCGTCTAGATGTAGTCCAAGATCTATTACTGAAGAAGAATAAGGGATAATTATATGAACTACTACTACTATTCATCATTTGATGATGAAGACCGCTGTGAAAACAATTTCGGTTTAGTAAAAAAAATAATATTTTTGGAGAAGGGCAGTTTTTGATAAACTTTGCTGACTTGTGAAGTTGCAGGCGTGTTGTTTAAAAAGCAGGTTTTCAGCTAAACTTTAGAATATATCATAAGTTGGGTTTATTTATGAAATAATTAGAAGTAAATCTTGTCAGGGTGCACCTTACTAAAGCATTCATCTGTATTATTTCTACCCAACATCCCCCGCGAGGGCACTTGACATTGAGGTCACGTGGTGTAATTACACCTAACTCGTGGAGGGAGGTAGAGGGAGTATTTCCGTTTTTCTAACTGGCTGAATCTCTTTTGTTGGGTAGTTTTTTCTCCCCCCTAACGTGGTATTTTTTTCGAGTGGGCCTCTCTGTACGTAACATGGGCTTCTTATAGAAAGCGCAGTCAGAATCACGCATCGCTAAATCGACTCAATGGCCGTCGAGAGCCTCATCTCGACCTATAACCCCACCATGTGCAGGTATCATAGTCTCCTATGCCATGTTGTAGGCAAAACTTTACCAACGATTCGTCGCATAGAAATAACATAAACAACACATAATTGCAATGAATTATATTACATTGTAATCTACTTACTTACTTACTCACTGGCACTATCGGACCGTAGGTTCATGGCCGCGCGGACATAAGCTCTCCATACATCCTTATCCTGAGCTAATCCTTTCCAATCATTCCCTCTATAATCTATTTCCCTCAAATCATAGTTAATGTTATTCTCTCACCTCATTCTTGGTCTACCAACTGGGCGTTTTCCCTCTGGCTTTCCTACAAGAAGCTTCCATGCACGTCTTTTATTTCCCATTCGTGCAACATGTCCTGCCCATCGCAGTCTAGGAGACTTAACTGTTCTTATTATATCTGGCTTCCTATAAAGACCATGTAGTTCATTGTTATGTAGTCTTCTCCATTCATCTGTCAGTTCATCTTTCTTTGGTCCAAAAATTTTCCTAAGTACTTTATTCTCAAATACTTGTAATCTCCTTTCCCCCCTTAAAGTAAGAGTCCATGTTTCGCACCCATATAATATAACTGGTAAAATAATAGTTTTATATATTTTCAGTTTAACGTTTTTTGAAAGGAGTTGGGACATCAAGAGTCTCTGTAATGCATATAGCATGCATTTCCAGAATTGAGCCTATGTTTAATGTCACATTATAATCTACATAGGTCATATTTCATAAAAAAATCAAAAGTAATAGCATTTGAAGCAAAATATCCTATCCGATCAAAAGTAGTCCTACAAAACTTCTTCTTCTTCTTCACGGTTTAGGCTTTTTACTAGCCTGTTCCGGCTCCAAATTGCTGCTGTTTCCATCTTTTCTTTGGTCTTCCCAAACTTCTTCCTCGTGGTGAATAGTTGTATGCTGCTTTTGGTATTCTATTCTCAGTCATCCTTGTCAAGTGTTCTTTCCAGTTTGTTCTGTATTTCTCTATTGTTGTGTTTAATTCCTCTACTTTTAGTTTGTTGCCTTATTTCTGTGTTATGTTTTTTGTCTGTTCTTTGATATCCTGCTATTGGTCTGAGGAATTTCATTTCAGCAGCTTGCATTCTGGGAGAATGTTGTCTTGTCACTGTCCATGTTTTGGATCCATAAGTAATAATAGGCACTGCCATTGTCTTGTATAATTTCATTATAGAGTCTTTCCTGGCTTTATTTTTCAAAGTTCTTTTAGTGTTCCTGTTATATAATTAAACTTATTTAGTTTGTTATTTATATCTGTTTCCGCTGTGTGTATGATATTTCGCAACCTGGGAAGTTATATCTTACCATTTGTTCTATTGGTTTTATTTTCTAATATTATCTTTGATAATCCTCCCTATGGATTATCACGTTGGCGTGGTAGGGAGGCTTAGTACCTATGGACCCAGACGATCGTAACCGGGAAGCATTGGCTTGCGGTTAGATAAGAGGAGAGGGAACTAAGAATAATCCGCAACGTGGGAGCAACGACCACACTGGAAGCTGCAAACACGGAAGACCACAACGGCAGTAAGCTGATCACTTATTCGGGGAGGCCCTCCATGTCCTCGTGAGATCAAAAATACGTATGTAAATCCAGTCATATATTGGTAGATTTTAAAACTAAAAATATCACGGAAAGACAAATTTTATTTGAAGAGACAAATATCTTTGGTAGGTCGTGTGCCTGTAAGGTCCGGAAAGCGTTGGGGACGTAAATATACCAAAAGAGAGAGGTTAAAGGAAGGAAATTAAATAAGTATTAATACAATTAATCTGGACTAATCATTTCCAATACCGGTGCTGCTGGTTTGATAGGGAGTAGGCTATATCCAGTGGATCGTTGGCACTGAGAGCAGAAGAAATTCACAGTTGGTGGACAGTGCTGCCATATGGACATATTTGTTACGGTAATGTAGAGTATTACATTTCTTCTTCTTCTGACAGGAGAGCAGCACCTGCATTCGCATCCCACACAGTCTATTCCAAAACACACTTACACTATAATAATTAATAATAATAATAATAATAATAATAATACTAATAATAATAAAATAATAATAATAATAATAATAAATAATAATAATGTTTTATTTAATAATAATAATAATAATAATAATAACAATAAAACATATAATAACGTTTTATTTATTCTGGCAGAGTTAAGGCCATAAGGTCTTCTCTTCACTCACCAGCACAAATACAAATAAATATTTGACAAATATAGATATAGGCCCTACACTATTACTAATTATAAACAGTTAAAGATACAATTAAATATAGCAATTGTAAATTTCATGTAGGGCCTACAAACAACATTTTATGCGATAATAACAATAATAATACTTAGATGATAATAATGATAATAATATATATGATATATAATAATATTACTGTATGATAGTATATATAATAATAATAATATAATATAATAATAATAATAATAATAATAGTATAAATATGAATAAATTATACGAGAAACGCCAATGTCCGGCAGCCCCTTTATTTCTTGTGGTAGGGAATTCCAGTTGCGAGAATCAACTACTCAAAGGTTTTCCTACCATTTTTTTTTTTTTACGTTGAGAACTATTTTGTCATATTTTTCTCATATTATTATTTTATACAATTAGGCCTATTAGTTTAGACCATGCCAGTTTCGATGTCTACTAGAGGACGATTTGGTGAGAACTGTTAAAACTTTCAATTTTTTTTCATCAGAACAACCTCAACAGCTTCATTCCTAGGATTTGCTAAAAAATTGTACTTCTATTCTTCTTCTTCATCTTCCTTTCTAGGATTAGATCAATGCGATCTGTTCCCGGTCTCAAAGTCCATCGGTTCCTTGGCCGTCCCCAAAGATCTTTTCCCATGTGGTTTGTAGGTGTGATCTTTTTGGGTAATCTTGTATTTTTCATTCTGTCTAAATGTTATTTCCATTATGTATTTTTGCTCTTCTTGTTTATTCAACTATTGAAAATATCTCCAGTTTCATTCTTACTGATTTCCTTGTGTAATTTATCCATGCGTTGTATCATGCATCCTAATACGGATCTTAAAAATTTCATTTCAGTGGCTTGAATGTGTGAGATATTTTTTTTTGTATGTACCCAAGAATCAGATGCATATAAAAGAACAGGAAACAGCCATAATTTTATAAAACCTGAGCTGAGTTTCTCTTCGGAGTCTTTCGGAGGGTTTATTCTTATGGTGCCACACATCATTTGATATCGGTTTTTTAATTATTATGTATATCCCAATCATAGCTAGGCCTATATGTATATCTGAACAACAAGATAGTTAAACTGTGCTATCTGTTCTAAAAATGTACCTCAACTAAAACCTCGGTTTTAAAAAAATATTAGAGGGCTTTTGCGTTTGGACCACGTTCTAGCTTCAGTAGGCCTACTTCATCACCAGCTAAGTCTCCCATAAAGATCATGTAGCTCAATGTTATGTAGCTTTCTCCATTCGCCTGTCTGTTCATCTCTCATGGTCCATACATTTTTCCTAAGAACCTTATTAGTTAATTTGTCTGGCTACTTTCGAAAGAAGTGGGTTCATATTAAGAGCTATTTTAGGGGCCCGTGTGAAAGAAGGTGGAGAAGAAGGAGATATTGATGAATTGTACAAGATTGGATGGATTAAGGAATGAAGATATAAGCACAGTGTTAAATATATATCCATTGGATAGAGAAATCAGAGATATAGAGAGAAATGGTTTACACCTGTGGAAAGAACATGGATATAACAAGATTAACCAAGACGCATTCAACTACACGCCAAGAGGTTCAAGGAATGTAGGAAGGCCAGTGAAAAGATGGACAGAACAACTGTGAGGCGGAACGGCAATTTTGCCTAGCCCATTGAAGTGAAGAAGAAGAAGAAAGAAGAAGAAGAAAGATTCAGTGCAGTATATAAAATTATAGACATTTGATACGTATGGACAATAATAAAACTGTTAAAAAGATCTAAATGGCCACAACCATTACCTTCCAAAAAAGTTGGAAGACCAAAATTAAGATGGGAGGATGATGTCTTGCAGAATATTTAGAATAAGTAAAATTAGAAACTAGAAGAATGGTAATTCCACTAATTTGAAAATAGAAAAAATAAATTTAGGAGTAGACAGGGCTGTCCTATCTCGCCGACATTATTTAATAGGGTATATATTTAGACGCAGCTGTTACAGAAATGCAAACACAACTAAGTAAACATTTAAACTAGGAACTACCACTGTAGAACGCAATTATGTTTGCAGACGATCAGGTCATTTGTACAGAATCAGAAAATCAATTACAAAAACCCACACAACTGCTCAATAAAACCATGGAGAAATATAATCTCAAGATTTCAACGAAGAAACCAAAAACAATGGCCCTTTCGTGGGAAAAATCTGCAGTTCGGCGCCGAAAGTAGTTTTGAACCTAGAAATTATCGAACAAGTACAGAGTTTTAAATATTTAGGATTGTCACCATTCTTAAAATTGGGGAAAATTTATGAGGGCCCTACATGAAAAAAATACATTCAAAGTATGTGTGGAAACTATTAAAAGAACACTACAAAACAAAAAACATCAAAAGAAACAATGCTAAAGTTTTATAAGGTAATGACAGTTCCCATTGAGACATATGTATCAGAGAATTGGGCCATGAATAGATCAGACAGAAGATTACTAGAAATATTAGAGATGAAGTCCTCAGATACGTTTCAGGATTACTCTGAGACCACATTCCTAATGAAACAATTAGGCAAGATCTCAACATTTTTTAATCTTCTTATCTTTGGCCTTTCCCCCACTTATAGGTTTGCCCGTCTTCAGTTCCATTTGTCTCTATCATTCTCCCTCTCCAAATTCCTATCATCCATTATAGTTCTGACGTAGGTTTTCCATTTATCCTTGGTCTACCACGTTCTTTCTTCCAGGGGGTGACCATTAGTATATATTTTTTGGCCATCTTTCATTTTTCCATTCTTTGTACATGGCCATACCATTTAAGCGTTTGATTTTCAGTCCTCTTAACAACAGATGTGGTGACATTCATTTCTCTCCAAAGGAATTAATTTCTTATTTATCGTGTCTTGTTTTTTTGGAGGCTTCTTCTTAAAATAATCAAATTCAACTGTCTAATTTATTCAATTCTAATTTATTTAAATTAGAACATTTTTAATCTAAATGAAAAAAAAAACTTATAACAAAAATGGCGTGAACATATTTTAAGAATGGACTAATAAAACAAGAGCACTGTTGTACCAACCTCAAGGCTATAGAGATGTGGGACGTCCTAAAAGACGATGGGGAGATGAATTCTGAGAGCGAACAAGTCGTTGGCCTACCATGAAGATGATGATGATGATGAGAAATTGGAAGAATTTAGCAGCAAATACAGAAGTCAGGAAGGACATTCTGAGGAAGACTAGGGATCAAAGTAGGTTGTCATGTCATATATGATGAAGATAATTAATTTTGGAAAAGATAGGATTGACACTAAGAAAATTAGGACTGGAAGTAAATACCAATAAAACTAAATATGTGGTCACACGTAGAAAATACATTATATAGGCCTAATGGAAACTGGACAGCTAATGACAAATGAGGGAAATTTCGAGGAAGTGGCTGAATTCAACTAACCTAGGAACAAATAATCACAAACAGGAATGAGATACACAAAGAAATTAAACATAGGCTCAATTCTGGAAATGCATGCTATTATGCATTGCAGAGACTCTTGATGTCCCAACTCCTTTCAAAAACGTTACACTGAAAAATATATAAAACTATATTCTACCAGTTATATTTATATGGGTGCGAAACATGGACTCTTACTTTAAGGGAGGAAAGGAGATTACAAGTATTTGAGAATAAAGTAGGCCTACTTAGAACAATTTTTGGACCAAAGAGAGATGAACAAAACAGGTGAATGGAGAAGACTACATAACAATGAACTACATGGTCTTTATAGGAAGCCAGATATAATAAGAACAGTTAAGTCTCATAGACTGCAATGGGCGGGACATGTTGCACGTATGGGGAGTGAAAGACTTGCATGGAGGCTTCTTGTGGGAAATCCAGAGGGAAGACGCCCAGTTGGTATAGACCAAGAATGAGGTGGGAGAATAACATTAATTATGATTTGAGGGAAGCGGATTATACAGGGAATGATTGGAAAGCATTAGCTCAGGATAGGGATGTATGGAGAGCTTATGTCCGCGCGGCCATGGACCTACGGGTTCGATAGTGCCAGTAAGTAAATAAGTAAAGATAGGATTTGAAAAGAGAATGGAAATAGAGTGCAACTGGGAGGTGAGTTGTTGTGTCCTTTAAAGAAGTTTGATGGCATTTTTTTGTGAATGATTGCGAGCAGAAGATGGCTGAGTTTGGTATCGACCCGGTGTCAGGCGCACATGCCTCTTCATGTCGCGCAACTTGCGATTCAAAGAAAACCTCGGCATTCATCACGGCCCTCAAGAATCTCTGCCCGGAATCGAGCACCTTCTGTCTTGCATCACAAGCCTTTCGTTTGTTTCACAGCATTCAATCTTTTTCTTCACAAACTCTCTAACGTTTTTATAATACAATGCTAAACTGCGATCTTCCTTTTTCATACCTCATTTTTAGATTTTTAATTCAAACCGCGCAGCACTACTTTGTTTCTACCGTGCAATCGGTTTATGGTAGCGTCGCTTCATTTTCTATCAATTGTGAAGATACAAACCACCATTTTTTCCCCGCAAAGATATTTACACAGGACCCGTGTTACATTTATTTTAAATGTCTGATAATGGTTCTAGCCACACATTTAATGCTTTTGGGGGTCTGAATATTTAAGCCTAATTTGCCAGAAATTTCAGATAGGTTCATTTTTATGATTGTAGCCTATAGCCTATCACTAAAAGATTTTGAAAAAGTTGCTGAATTCAGATAGGGCCTACCTACCTAACTAACTAAGTAACTCACTCGCACTATCGAACCCGTAGGTTCATGGCCGCGCAGACATAAGCTCTCAATATACCCCTATTCTGAGCCAATATTCTCCAATCATTCCCTGTATAATCTACTTCCCTCAAATCATAGTTAATGTTATTCTCCGCCTCAGCCTTGGTCAACCAACTGGGCGTTTTCTCTCTGGTTTTCCTACAAGAAGCTTCCATGCATGTCTTTCATTCCCTATTCGTGCAACATGTCCTGCCCATCGCAGTCTACGAGACTTAACTGTTCTCATTATATCTGGCTTCCTATAAAGACCATGTAGTTCACTGTTAGACAGTCTTCTCCATTCACCTGTCTATTCATCTCTATTTGGTCCATAAAATTCCTAAACTTTATTCTCAAATACTCATAGACCTAATCTCCATGTTTCGCATCCATATAATATAACTGGTCGAATAACAGTTTTATATATTTTCAGTTTAGCGTTTTTTGAAAGGAGTTGGGACGTCAAGAGTCCCTGTAATGCATAATAGCAGAATTGAGCCTATGTTTAATTTCTTTGTGCATCTCATTCCTGTTTGTGATTATTGTTCCTAGGTATTTGAATTCAGCCACTTCCTCAAAATTTTACCAAGTAACAATAGGCCTAATTACAAACAGGAATGAGATGCAGAAAGAAATTAAAAATAGGCTCAATTCTGGAAATGTATGCTGTTATGTATTACAGGAACTCTTGTCGTCCCAACTTCTCTCAAAATCTAAACTAAAAATATATAAAACTGTTAATTTCCCAATTAGATCTAGGCCTATGTGAATTTGAAACATAGACCCTTACTTTAAGGGAGGACAAAAAATTTCGAGTAGGCCTACTTGCTAATAATGTTGTTAGGAAAATGTTTGGACCAAAGAGAGATGAACAGGCAGGCGAATGGAGAATACTATAAAACAGTGAGCTACATGAGATTTATAGAAAACAAGTTTTAGGCCTATTAGATCTAAGAACAATTAAGTCTCGTAGACTGCGATGGCCAGGGCATGTAGCACGAATTGCGAATGAAAGAGCGGCTTGAAAACTTCTTGTAGGAAAACTGGAGAGAAAACGCCCAGTCGGTAGACCAATAATGAGGTAGGAGAATAACAATCACGATTTGAGGGAAGTAAATTATTCAGGAGATGATTGGAAAACATTAGCTCAGAATAGAGCCAGCGAGTTAGTTAGTTTTAGTTTTGTTTGAATATCTGTTTATCCCACAAAATTCCATTCAACATTGTTATTGCAGATCGATATTTTACTATTCTTTTTGTTATTTCCAAATCATTGTTCCATCTTCAATTATTTCAACTGAAAATATTTACTATTGTTGCGAATATTAATGGTAACTATCTCACTCACTGGCCCTATCGAACACGTACAGTAGGTTCATGGCCGCGCGAACATAAACTCACCATACATACATCCTTATCCTGAGCTAACACTTTCCAATAATTCCTGTAGGCCTATAGGCTAATCTACTTCCCTCAAATCATGGTTAATATTATTTTTGCTCCTCGTTCTAGGTCTACCAACTGGACATGTTCCCTCTCGTTTTCGTACAAGAAGCTTCCATGCACATCTTTCATTCCACATGTCCTGCCCATCGCAGTCTACGAGACTTAACTGTTCTTATTATATCTGGCTTCCTATAAAGACCATGTAGTTCATTGTTATGAAGTCTTCTCCATTCACCTGTCTGTTCATCTCTCTTTGGTCCAAAACCCTTCCTAAGAACTTCATTCTCAAATACTCGTAATTCCCTTTCCTCCCTTAAAGTAAGAGTCCATGTTTCGCACCCATATAATATAACTGGTTGAATAATAGTTTTATATTGTCAGCTTAACGTTTTTTGAAAGGAGTTGGGACATCAAAAGTCCTCTGTAATGCATAATGGCATTGCATTTCACAGAATTGAGCCTATGTTTAATTTCTTTGTGCATCTCATACTTGTTTGTAATCATTGTTCCTAGTATTTGAATTTAGCCACGTTTTTCGAAATTTCTCTCATTCCATTTCCATTAGGCCTATATAATATGTACTCTTGCAAGACTTGCAAGAGAAGAAGAAAGACATACCATCATCATTCTATGCGACCTGTGCGATGCAAGACAGACGATGGACAGAATCGAACTGTGAAATGCGTCATGTCACTACCAGACTGGCAGTCCATGGCTTCCATCACAAGATATGATGCAACAAGACATTTCATGAACCGAACGACATGTGTATATGTGTTTTGTGTTCACAAAAATGTGAAAAGTACCATATTCTGAATTGTAAAAACTACTTAAATCAGTCAGTGCTTATAGCAAAGACAATTAAGCACTTCACATTTAATATCTGCACGGTTTGTGCGCATTTCTCCTTATATATAATTTCCATTATATAATGCATTTCTACGTGTAGGCCTATGTATGAACATGTACTTAGTTTATTGATGTTTACTTCCAGTCCACAAATATTAATGATACATTTGCAAATTTTACTTCTTATAAAAAAAAAGATAAAATTCTTAATAGTCGGGCTAAGAACAAACGTTAATGCATCAGATCAATAAACCAAAGCCTAAATCATGTGGCAGTTGATAATGGCCAAAGCCAGCTGACATTCTGGACCCTAATATTTGGAGGCGTATTCCAGTGTTACAAAAAATGAGATAACAGATTTTATTGGTGCTCATCACAGGTTGCATAGCGCATGTGTTGACAGTGAAGATGCGTCGAAGAAATTGTCTGGTATTGGTTAGATGACCCCGCCCCCTTGTATCTGTCTGTGTGCACATCGTTGGACTCACTGCGCATGTCCGGGAAGAGCCACTATCTGTATCTCTTTGTATTGGATAGAATCATCTCTACATTGAATGCGCATGTGCACTGTGCGTCCCCTGCACTATGATTCGTCCCAACTCAGGGATGAGACAAGATAACTGTCATCACACCCGCCTCTGCATGAAAATGGTTGTCCATACATTCCTATCAATAGAAAATTATCAGATATTTAGCAATTTTTTGACATTACAATGCTTTCTCTCAACAAACATTAAACTGAAAACTTATCACATCATCATCATCATCCATGCAAGTATTAGGCCGTGTGGAATGTTACGGTCTCAAAGAGGAGTTTTCCATCCACCGCTTTTTTTTTTTAACGTTCAGCGATCTTTTGCCTTGCGTAGTAACGAAGCATGGCTTTTGGAATTCTATCAGACGGCATTCGTTGAAGATGGACTTTCCAGTTGTTTTTTTGTAGTTTTGAATATGGTGAAGAATGGGTTCTACTCCAACTCTTCCATAATGTCCTCATTTATTTTATGGTGCCACATTGCACGGGGCATAAATCGCATCTCATTTGCTATTATTCGGCTTTCATCTCTTCTTCGTATGGGCCATGCTTCACTACCATATCTTAATACTGGTCCTTGCGAGAACCTTATAAAGCCGTAATCTTGTGTTGTCTTCTGTACTAAAGATGGTTTCATTATACTGTTAATTATCCCCGTTTTTTTTTTGGGACATTTGTCATTTTCTTTGAAGTATCAGCTTCATCTTGAAATGTTAAATTATAACCCAAATAATTAAAATCGTTTACTAGTTCTAAAAATTTCATCGTCCAAAACAATTTTGCTAGGTATAGGGTATTTCCCACAAAAAGATCATCACTTTAGTTTTCTTTGTATTGATTTCCATATTGTATCGTTTTGCAATTATATTAAAATTGTGTATAGAATACTGAAAATCTGTTTCTGTTGGAGCTATTAATACCAAATCATCTGCAAAAAGCAAAGAGTCTATTTTATGGTTTCTATTAATTTGGGATAGAACCGTGTCTCATCTGTTGCCAATCTTGGAGTATTCTATCCGTGTATATGATTAAGAGCAAGGGCGAGAGTCCACATCCTTTCTTAAGCCCCTATTAAACTGAAAATATATAAAAACTGTTTATTCTCCCCCTCCATAGTATCTTTTGAGTGACATAAATTATGCTGGGGACGATTGGAAAACATTAGCTCAGGATAGGGATGTACGGAGACCTTATGTCTCCATGGCCATAAATAGTGTCTCAGTGAGTGAGTTAGTTAGTTAATTCTTGTCTCATGATGCAGAGATGTGAGTATTGGGAATTGAAAGTCGCGGAAATGAGATTGGTATATATAGGCCTAGGCCTACCTACCATCTGGATAAAAAGGAAGCGAAAATATAGGCCTAAGGAGGGAAGTAAAGATCTTTAAATTAATAGACAGAATTAACAAGATATGTTTGGAAACAACATGTAGGGCCTACAAAAAATGTAAAGTGACCGTATGCTAATCGACTTTATTTCAATTAATTTTGTTTTACAACCAATGACCGTCTTGTTTCACCTCGCCATTTATCGAATTATGTTTACCAAAATCCTTTTTAATATTCTGACGGGTCAGTGCATTATTTTGCAGTGACTCACTCTCAAAATAATAGGCCTACGTTGAATAAGCTATGGCAAATAATGTACAGATTCCTTCGAATTACTTACTTACTTACTTACTTACTTACTTACTCACTGGCACTATCGAACCCGTAGGTTCATGGCCGCGCGGACAGAAGCTCTCCATACATCCCTATCCTGAGTCGAATCTGTTCCAATCATTCCTGTAATCATCTACTTCCCTCAAATCAAATAGTTAATGTTGTTCTCCCACCTTCATTCTTGGTCTACCAACTGGCGTTTTCCCTCTGGCTTTCCTACAAGAAGCTTCAATGCACGTGTTTCATTCCCCATACGCGCAACATGTCCTGCCCATCGCAGTCTACGAGACTTAACTGTTCTTATTATATCTGGCTTCCTATAAAGACCAAGTAGTTCATTGTTATGTAGTCTTCTCCATTCACCTGTCTGTTCATCTCTCTTTGGTCCAAAAATTTTCTAAGAACTTTATTCTCAAATACTTGTAATTCCTTCGAATGATCAATAATTGTCATCAGTGTGATCATTCCAGTATTTGCTTAAGTTTCTTCGGTAGTAGAGTTCCCCCTGGGTTGGTTACCAACCAGCCATCCACAGAGCAAGACTAGTGGTAGAGCTGTTACCTTATAGCCTCTAGTCAGGCATTGTGTTTTTAAATAACTTAGGCCTTACGATTTTACTGAGTTCTTTCCTAAAAAAATTAATTAATTACCCTATACTGTTGGTTATGATATAGAGTTTCCATGTGTTTTTTTTTCTTCTAGTGTGCATTCTTACAATATTGTTATCATATTTGGCAATAAATAAAATTATCAAGTTGCAGTGAATAAACATAACCACACATTTATTATTTATTTCCAAACATCACCGTTTGCATTAAATATATAGGGCCTAAATATTTTAAAATACCGGTAACTATGTTTAATAATGATTTTTGAGTAAACAGCTTAATTTTATTCCATAAATAGTCCAAACAAATGGCACTCTTGATTTCCAAACTCTCTAGATAAATTTGAAATCACTCATGGCATTACTTATGACTATTTAAATCACGCCCCAAATGGGAGTCAAGACCAATCACGTTTCAATGAATTTTGTTTTACAAACCAATGACAGTCGTGTTTCACGCATTTTTTTATCAAATTCTTTTTATCACTCCTGCTTTGCCATGAAGAAAGCCCCTCCTTTTTAATATTCCGAACAGCAGGCATTATTTTTCAGTGACTGACTCTCCAACAAATACGTTGAATATAGCAAAATAATGAACAGAGTCCTTCGAACTACACATTTGATAATTGTGTGTTCAATAATTATGTTTTTTAAATAATTATTTATTGAGTTATTTAACAAAATTATAAATTAATAACCTATAATGTTGGTTATAATATACATTATTATGTGTTTCATTTTTTTTTTTCCACTAGGGCGCATTCTTACAATAATGCGATCCTATTTGACAATAAATAATATGATCAAGTTGCAGTGGATACACAAATGAAATATAACCACACATTTCTGATTGTTTTCAAACATCGCCGTTTATATTAAATATATAAATATTTTTAAATTACTATAGGCTATTTAAACAATGATTTGTGAGGGAAAACAGCTTCTAATTTTATTCGTTAAATAGTCCGTAACAAATGCCACTCTTGATTTCCCAAATCACTCGTAAAATGATAATGTAGTGGTTGTATTGTGCACAGAGAGGAGTGTAGGATGGGCGTATGTTTATGTTTGTGTACGTTGTAAAGTGTGCTGTATTAGATATAATGGTTTAAGGAAAGAGAGAAGGTTAAATCCCGCTCCGGACTTCTTTCAAAAAAGTAAACAAGGGCCCGCCAGGCTTAACGTCCCAAACCAATGAACATATCGCTATCAACTGCACCATATATCTTCTCAACATATGCAAATCTACTGTAGAAAAGGTTTGCAACTTAATCTAGGGGTCTGATTCACAATCTAGCTATAAACAATTTCATTGTTTTAAAAAAAGGGGAAGAGGAGAACACTGGTCTGGATAGTGAGTGGTGTAAAGTTCAAGGAAGGAATGTATAAGCATGCATGTTCGCTGTCCAAGGTTATAATATAGATGACAATTGGTCAATTTATTTGAGAGGTGAGTTTTTAGATATAGGCCTAAACATTAATATTTCTTGTAGCTATAACAATTTCATTGTTTTAAAAAAGGGAAGAGGTAGAACACTGGTCTGGATAGTGAGTGGTGTAAAGTCAAGGAAGGAATGTATAAGCATGCATGTTCGCTGTCAAGGTATAATATAGATGACAATTTGGTCAATATTATTTGAAGGTGAGTTTAGATATAGGCCTAACATTAATATTTCTTGTAGCTATAACAATTTCATTGTTTTAAAAAAAGGGGAAGAGGAGAACACTGGTCTGGATAGTGAGTGGTTGTAAAGTCAAGGAAGGAATGTATAAGCATGCATGTTCGCTGTCAAGGTATAATATAGAATGACAATTTGGTCATATTATTTGAAGGTGAGTTTAGATATAGGCCTAGGCCTAACATTAATATTTCTTAAAAGATACGAGCCTCCGCTGAAAAGATGGAATTGATCCACACACATCATGTTGTGTGATAGGAAACAAAATCAATACGGACGTTAAAGGAACGGCGTTCCACAGAAAGTGACATTACAATAAGAGCTTTAGTGCGGATATTAGTTGCACATTTTGCCACCATGGCGCTAGTTTATATTATTGCCGCTATCTTGAGCCGCAGTCGTAAAGTTTGTTAAAGGAAAGTTATGTGGATTGGAAGAGGAGAAAGGGGGGGGGAGAAAAGAAAACACCTTAATTACGCCAGATATCAACGGATTACGCTATCTACTAGTTCAGAGCTCAGCCGAAAGAGGCAGATTTACGATCTAACGTCTTATAGAAACATATAATCTCTGAACGTCGTAAAACCTGATCACCACGTAATCAATCCCGAGTGGGAGAGACGATCCAGTGGCGTGGCCACTACAAACTACTATTTCTAGTTAGCCATAGTGTCCTTCAGTGAGACTCAGCGCGTTCCCTCCTATAGGGGAGAATTAAACCATACTAATTAGTTACATTTTGTTTCGTATATAACTCGTCCAATTTAAATCTGCACGCAGAAAAATATTCTAGGAATGTGCTGCTTCATTACCTTTCTTATCTAACTAAATTAAAACATAAAATTATAAACAAATCACCTATAAAGGGTCCGCCTCCTCAACTTTATTAGTTACTTAAATCTGTAGCGCTTTCGGGACCAGTCCCATCATCAGCAGGATGCAAAATTGGTGTTTCACTGAAAATCTGTAGAGGGGGTTACACGTACTGGGTTCGTTTTCGTTTATCAAATGGTCGTTGTTGTTAACTGGCTTCCAAATTTCCAATCTCCTCGAGCACTGTTTTTCGCTGGATTCTTTTCTCTGTGCGTTACTATTACAGTGTTTTCAATATATAACATGCGATGTCCTTCATGAATAACGTGTTAAGCATAGCTTGATTTTCCTTCTGCGTGAATAAACTCCCGAAAATGTTCTTTAAATTGATATTAAACTTCTGTTTGTTCTTCCTATACAGGGTGAAAATTATTTAAACCTAAAAACTCTGGGAGGTTGTAGGGGACACCAAAACAAATGTTTTTCCCTAATGTCATTTTTTCCTATGATGATTATTTAAACCGGTTAGAGGCCGTATTACGCTCTTCAGTTGCTCATGACTGCAAATGCTGTGGATGGTAGGAATTGTTTTGTCCCACCAGTGAAGTAGTGAATTGTATCTGTTTACTAATCGAGCGATACACCTGATATGTATGGGGCGGTGTTGTTGTGGGACTGTTTAATTGGGACATATCTCCTACCTAGGGTAATTAAATGGCAGGCACTATTACAATTTTCTCGCCAGAGCATTGCCAGAATTGCTGGAAGATGCCCAGCTCCCTACAAGACAACGCATTGTGGGTTCCAACAAGACGGGGCGCCGGCACATTTCAGTCGTCGTGTACGTCGTTCTTGAAACCAACGGTTCTCAGAAAAAGTTGATTGGCAGAGGTGGGTCCTGGTATCATGGCTGCTCGATCCCCAGATATGACCCCTTTGGATTTTTTTTTGTGGGGAGAGATGTGCAAACCTTGTTTACACAACTCCTGTTGCATCAGAAAAGGAATCTGGTTGCCCGGATAGCAGCAGCAGCAGCAGGAGCAATAAACGCTACTTCAGACATAACAGCTGAATCATTAAACTAACTATCTTTTACTACATAAAAATCCTATCCCTAGTCACATCATAACAGTCTATAGTAACTCTTAGGTTCATGCCGCGAGGACATAGGTCTCCATACATCCCTACCTGACCCAATGTTTCCATTCACCCATGTATAATCACTTCCCTCAAATGACTGATACTGTGTACCGAAAGTGCATTTCGGTACGTAACAACTGTGTTAGTGTATCTTTCCTCTACAGTGAGATTCTAGAAACAGTGCCCCAATTTCTTTCCACTTCTCTGGCCCTTTCTCCTACTGTGCATAGATGCGCAACTTCCCCTCTTCCTCAGAACACTCAAATACATGATACAAGTTACAAACAGTGTCATCACATCTTGAATATTGTCTGGATACTTCGGTTAGCTCGAGTAGAGTTGTGTTGTTTTGGTCCTGGAAGCCAGGTAGGGCATCCGGGGTGTGGACCCTAACCCTCGCTGGACTAAGGAATGATTGAGTGATGTGTGGTAATTATTATATTCTCATTATTTTGTTTTTGTAAATTTATTTGATGACCAAGAGACATTTATTTATATTGTTTATATTATTTATGTATCATATTTTATCCTTTAAATCCATGTTATGGTCAAAAGAGGGCAATTTATGTTATTAACCAGACTTATAATTTAAAACAGTGAAAAATTTTAGGAAAAAGAATATTAATTACTGTTTAATAGTTATGATATCGCTGCTTCATATTAATTCCTATTCAAAAGCTTTCTCAAGTCCAAATTAGCTCCCCTTTTCCGTTATAACTTTCATGATTGTAAATACTATAACAGAGTTTTGATACGAACTATATAAATTACTACAGATAGACAGGGTGTTTAATAATTTCAAGGTAATAGTTAATAAATGTTAAACATACAAAATAGGAAAGATGAAATCAATCTTTGCCTCTTATGGGCCCGGACAAAGAAAATAGATAGAACGATATTTATGAATTGGCAATACCCAAATGGTAGTAGCACTAATGAGCTAGTACGCTACAAAATGTTATTCTCCTACCTTTTCTTGGTCTATCAACTGGGCGTT